>CM062201.1:24917500-25062500 GCA_031216445.1 Lateolabrax maculatus | reverse complement strand
TTGTCTTAGTCTCATTTTAATATGTGTGCTCATTTCATGCATGTGTGTTAGAGTATGTTTGTGTGCATGTATGTTTGTGCGTGTGTGTGTGTGTGTGTGTGTGTGTGTGTGTACTATAGTTTGCGTGTGTGTGTGTCTTGAATGTGTGTATTCGTGTGTGTGTGAGAAGCTCCATTCTCAGTTGGGCAGAAACAATGGAACCGCTCTGATTACATCTCCCTGTACAGGCGGACAGGGTGTGTGTGTGTGTGTGTGTGTGTGTGTATGTGTGTGTGAAGCTTCAGGGGGGAGGAAAGGGTGGCGGTCACGGAGGAGGAAAGAGGGGGAGGCAGCGTTTGGACCTGCCCCCTCCCGCCTTTGCTCTGTCTCCCACACACACTGGTCCCTTCCCGTCGCGCCCGCCTGGCGTCTCATTGGTTAAATCCCCAGCTATATATTTATGTGATTGGTCAGGGCGGAGTATATATACTCAGCGTGGGTCGGTTGAATCTGGCCACAAGTTTCAAAACTTTCAAACAGGGGAGACAGACAGAGAGACAGTGAGTCGGACGGCCTAAGTGACAGAGGGGAATCAAACTTTGGACAAACCGCTGCACCACACACTCCAAACAAGAACTGTTGTCTTTTGAGAGGAAAAAAAACGAGTGAAGAAAAGAAAGAGGCAGAGTCATTGTGGATCATTTTCAGGGGGAATATCCTGCACCACAACTTGTTTGTTTTCTCTTTCTTTCTCGTCTTCCCCCTCCTCTCAGATCTCGATGCTTTGCTTTGGGATTTGTGCTCCAAATCCATCAAATTCCTCTCTTGATCTTTCTCTTTGTCATCTGAAGCATTTTGAGTTACACACTTTTTCCAGAACTTTGCAACCCGACAAACTGAGACAGACGTTTGCAGGATTTCACTTGGACTAAAAGTTGAATCCAAGCCCGGTTCTGGAATGAATTTAACTGAGGCCAGCTTGTCTAGAGAGACTCTTCTACATGCCAGCCGGGTGTCTCTCGGGGGCCACTGGGCATCCGGGACCCCAAGCCCTGCCTCTGAGTCTGAAATGGGTTTTGACCAGAACCTCTCCGGGGACTGCAGTTCACCCGAAGGCCTCGGAACCGGGAGCATGAGGAGAACAGAGCCGAGGATTTCTCTCTCACCCAGTTCGGGGGGACAGAGTCCGGACCTGAGCCAGGCAGGAGGTGTGTCGGCAGGCCCTGGAGATGGGAAGGCTGTGGGGGGTGAGCAGAGGATCCGCAGGCCCATGAATGCCTTCATGGTCTGGGCTAAAGATGAGAGGAAGCGACTGGCCCTGCAGAACCCCGACCTGCACAACGCTGTGCTCAGCAAGATGCTCGGTAAGACAGGGAGCAAAAAAGTTAAGGGCAGAAAACCTCTAAAACTTTATGTAGGGGTTTAAATCCCCCAGTGAAACCATACTGATGAAATCCACTTAGGATTGGCAGCTTTTTAAAAGTTTATCAGTGGAGTTAAATTATGAGAATCACCAGACCTAGGTCAAATTTTTTGCGTTTATTTTAACTTTGTTGAAATGTGAAATCTACCACATCAGGACCCAGTGCATCAAAAGCATCTTAAGGCTGAGATGATCTTTGTCCCATTAGTCTATGGGCTAGGATCATCGCAGACTTAAAATGCTTCTGGGAAATTAGGCTCTCAACAGTTTAGATTGTGTGAACCAACATATCAAACAAAGGTTTTATAAAGTGACTTTCAGGTTTGTTATTGTGACTAAATATTTGAGCAGTATTTATTTGACTGGTATTGCTCAGTGTGACAAACCCCACCCATCTGACTCATTGTGGTCCAAGTAGAGTTAACAGTACTAATATAAACCATGAAAAGTATTAGAATTACTGTAAAAATGTCTGACACTTATATTTACATATGACCGTATGTGCATATTACATTATTTGGGCAAAACAAATCATCCATAATTTAAATATGAAATCATAAATTTGCAAAATTTGCTGGACTATTGTTGAATCTGTGACTATATTGAGATTAACAATTTACTGACTTGCCAAGTTTGAGGGGTTTTAACTTTAACTGACATCTGAAGTGCATTATGATTGACTGAAGAACAACTGCCCAGTTTCACATGTTAGATGTTTAACTGATGTTTTCATATAAAATGACTTGCAGTGAGATGAGCGTCATATTTCATGCCTGGATCCCCACATTAAAGTGATGATCTTTTGAGCACGGGAAAAAAGGTTCCTGCAGCATAAATCACCTCTTTTGTCAAAATATGGACTTCACTGTAACCAATATGAATCCACCACTGTTGTTTTCCAGTAAGGAAACTACAGTAATGTTACGACCACATTTTAACTGTATAAAACAGGTAAAATATAATCATGAACAGCCATGTTAGTAGTATTATTGAGTGGTTCTGCTGGGTGTGATGAAGCAAGCAGCCCTCTTATATCTGCTCTGTCTGATGCCAGCAGTGCGGTCTATTACAGGGTATCACTGGATAAATACTCCATGATCGTTCCTGTTTCCTTAGTGTTTTTAGACATGTCTTAAATCAGTATTTTGGCAGTTCCCAGGTGGTGATGTAGCAGTGACTTGAGCTGTTTGAGAGCTTCAGTGTAAATGCTGCTGCGTCGCAGAAACTGAAATGTTTAGGGTTAAATTCAGTGCATGATAATGTAGATGAATGTGGACACTTGCCTGATTGATTTTGATTACAAATTCCTCCTTTAAGTTTGATGTGAAATTGTTGGTTTTTCACTGGTTCCAACTCCTAAAATATGGTATTTTTTTCTTCAATGATAGTAAAGATAGTAAAAATTGTGATGAGCATTTTTCACTTTTGTATGATATTTTGCAGGCCAAACAATTAATTGATAATCAAGAAAATAATGTTTCTTATTTTTTATTTTCTATGTAATACGTTTCAGGTCAGTCATGGAAGGCCCTGAGTGCCACAGACAAACGACCATTTGTGGAGGAAGCAGAGCGTCTCCGTGTCCAGCACCTCCAGGATCACCCAAACTACAAGTACAGGCCTCGCCGCAAGAAGACCACCAAAAAACTGAAGCGGGTTGAACCAGGGCTTCTGCTTCACAGTTTAGCCCAGGGCGGTGCAACAGGCCTTGGGTTAGGACCTGGCCTCAGCCCCTTGGGTGCAGACAGTATCTCTGGAGGTTACGGACATCCAGGCGGCCACCATCCACATCACCATCACTCTCATCACCTGCTGCCGTCTCTCGGGCACTTCAGGGACCTCCAGGCACCAGGACACCCAGAGCTGGAGAGCTATGGCCTGCCCACTCCGGAGATGTCCCCTCTGGATATTCTGGAAGATGGCGCCGGAGAATCTGTGTTCTTCCCCCAACATATGCAAGAGGAGGCGGGAATGGGAGGTTGGAGTGGGTACCACCATCACCTTCACCATCATAACCAGAATTACAGCCATAACTACAACAACCATAGTCACCACAACGCCATACATGGTGCAGCGACATACGGTCAGAGTTCAGGAATGAGTGTTGGTCCCAGTATGAATTCCAGTTTGAGTCCAGGTAGAAGTTCCAGAGTTGATACTAGGATGAGTTCTGTTGAGTCAAATATGACCTCGAGCATGAGCTCTCTAACTTCGGTTTTGACGAGTTCGGGCAACTCTAGGTTAAATCCTACTCACCACATCACGTTGAGGAGTCCTGTAAAGTGCCCGCCACCTTTATCCGACTCCTCCTCCCCTGTTTCCTACCCCCAGCCCTCCATCAGCCTCCCTGAGCCGATAAAATCCCACCAAACACAACATCAAACCACTGCTCCTGTCGGCTACTTCAGCCAAATGTATGGGAGCAGCAACCCGAGTGCTGCATATTACATGCCCTCTCATCTGGGGCAGCTTTCACCTCCTCCTGAAACTTCTCCTTCTTCATGCTCATCCTCCTCCATCCCCCCGTCAACCTTCCCTCCTCCTTTGCACTTAGACCCTTCAAATCAGGAGTCCTCCAGCCATTTGGGGTCTTCTTCTGCAGAGTTTTGGTCTGAGGTGGATAGGCATGAATTTGACCAGTATGTAAATGTCGGAAGGAATCGAGAGGACGCCTATGGACGTGGCGGGGGCTGCGGGGGTGGGTCCAAAGTCCTGAGTGGGCGCAGTAGCAGTAGTGTAGGTAGTAATATGAATAGCAGTATTATCAACAGGGATGTCAATAGCATTTTGAGCGGTTCTGGTGGGTGTGATGAAGCAAGCAGCCCTCTTATCTCTGCTCTTTCCGATGCCAGTAGTGCTGTCTATTACAGTGCCTGTATCACTGGATAAACACTCCATGATCTCATCTCTCATATGTACCTCCTTGCAAACTGCACGGTTCGGTTTGGTTCATTTGAGCCATTGTTACACATTTAGTTTTTGGCTCATACTTTTATTCAAGTCACGTCTTACTTAACCCTCATAGATTCCAACTATAAAATGATTAAAGTATTTCGAAATGCTAAAAAATGCATCCTACAAACTGGGTAGAGCCAATAACCACGGTTTTTGAAAAATGTGCTAACTGGAAAAAAACTTAACTGGCAAAGAAAGCACCCTTGTCAATTGAAATGAAATATTACAAATTAATTATTTTCAGATTAATTATTGTATTCTTGATCATGATCTGGCTAACTAATCAGCTTTCCTTGACGGCTACAGATTAGTGTGTCTAGTATAGTAGTATAGACTTGTGAAGTTAAGTATGTTAATTTGCTGGAATGGGTAACTTATGACCCACAGGATTTGTGGGGTATGCATGGATCCCTGGCTTTTGGCACCTTTGTAGGCAGAAGCTCTAGCAGCAGGTTTGAGCTTTTGCTGAGCAACTGCAAAATCCACTACTGTCAGTCGTTTAGGAGAAAAAAACTATTCTTTTGCATCACTAAGCTCCTACAGGATTTGTATCTCTGCACTCTAACCCCTGTGGTGACAGACAGTACACGCTATAGGAAGATACGATTATGCAAGCAAAATGATTTCCTTAATTGCACTGTGTACTCTGGTCATCAGAAAAGTCCACAGCTATGGGAAATCTGAATTTCATCTCATATCACTTTTGACATTTCATCTCAGGACCAGAAAAGTATTCATCTCACTGAATTTAATAAAGTTTAGATTAATTAATTGTGGGAACATGAAGGACAATGAAGGACAAACTCGGGAGATGGACAGCAAAAAAAAAAAAAAAGAAGGATTTGATGGGAGAGACTTGATCCAGCCTCCACATATCTCTCTGCAGTGTTGTCGGGAAAGCCTTGGCGACGGACCCAGAGCTGACCACTGATGACTCCCACAAACTATCAGGATGTTTTACAAGCCGGGTCGGGTTTTTTCTGACCAGGATACATGCCGTTCCCTCTCTCGGCCTCAGTCCATGACAGGGCCTCATATCAAACTCCATGCCAAAATCTGACAGTTTTAAGTTGCTTTGCTTCTTGGCAAACACAGATAGGTTAATGATTCAGAGATCATTCACTGGTATAACAAGCATATCACTTGTTTAAACAAAGTCTCCTTTTTCAGTTTCAGTTTCAGTTTTTAAAAATGTAATTAACTTAGAAATAACACAATATTGGGTTCTACAAGTTAAGTACTATTGGAAGTCTTGTGTGGAAAATCATGAAAACAGCGTGACTTTATACTTAAACTTTTAAAATTCATCATATCCAAAGTCAGCATATTCTCAGATTTATGCAAAGCAACATTATACTCTGATATTGGTAAGAAATTTGACCACTTCAGTTACAAATGGTTCATTAAAAAAAGGATAATGGTTCCTGTGCTAGGTCTTAGGATTTTTGTAAACCTTGGTTTGATGTTGCCATTTACTGTATATATCGATGCTCTTGGCTGTATGTGAAGGAGAAATTGAGACTATGAAATGTTCTCTTTGCACTGGGTTTAATGTCTTAGCTGTATATAAGGAACACTACTCAAGTCAAATGTCCATAAGTTTAAAAATGTTTTTGTACAGAAAATATTGTTTATTTTGTTGTTTCATAGATTCCGTTTCATACGTTTCTTTTCTTAAAGGGATAGTTTGACATTTAATAAAATACGCTTATTCCCTTTCTTACTGAGAAATCATGGTGATGGGAAGATTGATACCAGTCGTGTTTGTTTATGAAGTACGGAGCTAAGACTAAGGGGGAAAAAGCTAGAATCACTTTCAGAGACAATGATTCGTGGTGTTAGAGGGAGTTGTGTTGTGCAATAACTGCTCCTGCAGTAAAACCACTAACTGTTGGCTTTACCTTCTTGTTTGTGTACTAATTAAATAATAAATTTAACATTTAGTGGAGATGGTAGGCAGATTTTTCACCTTTAGACTGATCCAGGCTAGCTGCTTCCTCCTGCTCCCAGTCTTTAAATCGCCTCCTGGATCCAGCTTTGTACTTCTCCGTCAGACAAGAACGTGAAAAAGCGTATTTTCCAAAATGTCGAAGTAGTCCTTTAAAGATGATTTGAATATAAATGCATAGGAGCAGTGAGTTTCCTCTGGTCTTTTTCTTTTTTTTTTCATTTAAAATATTGTGTATTATAAACTTGCCTTCAAAAGGAAATCTATAATTGTAAAGATCTCTTGTAGATCACTATGGGTCTTTAATGGGTTACATGTTACACTTTGCTCTACCAGTGACATCGGCAAACAAGAAATTTCCCTCCGCCACTGTTATTTACCTAAATGACTGGAAATCAAAATGAGAACTTGTGGTTTTGTTTGTGCTGAGAAAATGAAAAAATCAACAGTTGTAGCCACTGTAGAGGTCTCTCTGTATGTGTTTATGTAGCATCTATCCTGTAATATTTTTGTATACAACGGGAGCAAAAAATAGAGGTCTTTCTTCAAGGATTTAAACCTGCATCTGTTCTGCATTAGTCCTACAGACAATACTTTTTTTGTACATGAAACAGTAGAACAAAATCGAGTGTCTTGTACAGTGAAACCAGTTATATTTACCACACCGTTCTTTGTGGGTAAATATTGGTTGAAAACAGAGCAACAGTAGATTTTTCCTAACATTTCCTCTAGAGGATGGAGCCACAGAGAAGCAGCAGTTCAAGCAAAGTATTAAAAAAATACTTCTACATCTGCATTTGACATTCTTTTCTGTTGACACCAAACAGAGTCTTGTTTCCATTTTAATTTACTGTGACACACAAAGAACATCAGAGAGACAGGCGTTTTTTGGAGTCGTGCAATAACTCTGGGGCTTTTGGTAATAATTATCTGAAGAAAAAAAAAATGAAACACCCAAGATTTTGGGATTAAAACAAAGGACAGTTTCTCAGCAGTCATATAACGACAAATTAAAACCAGGAGTTTCCCAGAAGTGTCACTGTGATGCTTCAAAATCTGTCTGACAGGGACCATTATTATATTTTCTGTAGTAAATAGTTTTGTTTGTGTTTATATCTGAAAAATGTTGGTTGGTAAATGGATCTGTTCTGTTTTATAAAATAAACACTTCTAATGTTGCACTCTGGTTTGTGCATCTCTGGAGCAACAGGTTTTGGGGACATGTGCACCAGGCATCTAGAGTATTTCTATTCAATGTGATTCTACAGCTAAATATTCAGTATATAAATATACCGCCAGTACAGTTTACTCTTACCGTGTACGCTGGTGTAATTCTGGGTGCCGACACTCTGCCGGCTCCCGTTTTTATCCCTTGGTGCCCGATCAGCTCGATAACAGAAAATTTCTCAATTTATAAAACAACATCAGGGACCCGAGACCTCAAAGAAGACTCTTGACCTGATGGTGGCTCTTGAAAAAGGGTCAGGAGGTCACCAAAGTCATTGAGAACCATGTATGAGGAACATGAATATCCACTGTGAATTTCCTGGAAATCTGTGTGGTAGTTGTCAAAATATTTGAGGCCAGATAGTTTGGGAATGACTTCCCTTAGAAGATCGGGTTACCGACTTCAGTAATAACTTAAATCTCAACCGAAGACTCATTTTTCCAGACTTTCATTTTTCTTACACTTATTGATCTTCCACTTGTTTCACTTTGTTTAATTTCAATACCACCTTACTCAACTCACTTGTTACTTTATGGTCTATGGTTAATTTTGTTTTGTTTTGCCCCAGCCAATCAGAAGCAAGTGACGTATCCTTTGTCGTAGTGTTTCGGTCACTCCTGGAGAGAGATGGACTGAATAACTCAACTGCAACACTGAAATAAGCAGCGTTGTCCAGAGCGAACACAGTAATTGCAGTTTATACAGTTGTACTGTTCAGTGTCCACTGGCCTCACGTCTCCTGGTCTCCGGATGGAAATGATGAAGATGAGAAAAAGGAGGGGTGGGAGAAGGTGGGGAAGAGGAGTGAAGAGGCGGGAGACAGAAAGACAATCACCTCAGTGTTTGTGCGTTGCTGTAATCCTCTGTGATCTGCTCTGATTCTGTCCTCTCTGGGTTCAGGTCCGACACTAAACGGGTTTGGCTCGGCGGGACAGTTTCCCCCCGAACAAACCGCTGACGGACTCAAAAGAAAACATTTGGAACAAGGAAAAACTGTTCTCTCCTTCTCTCCTCTCTGACAGTCTGTTTTCTTCTTTTTTTATGTGTGTCAGTTTTCGGTCTTGTTTTATTCCCTCTCAGCCCCCCAGTCTCTGTAATTTTCTATTCTTTTTCTTCTGCTTCTCTTCTCTTTCCCACGAGTTTGATTTCTGCCTCATGCTTCGTTCCGTCTTTGTAATTTTGTAAACCCCTCTATCTCTTTATGCCATCTTTCTATTTGTCATCCCGTTTTCCTTTCTCTGTCCTTTCATCTCACCTTTTTCCTTTTCTTCCCATCACTCTTATTTCTATTTCATCTTCTTTCTTCTTTCCCACCATTTTGATTCATTTACTTTTTCTTGACATTCATTTTCTTTCTGCTTTTTCTTTTTTCCCCCCTTTTCTTCACCCTATCCCCCCTTTCTCACAAGTTTCACTCCATCCCTTCGCTTTCATCTAATCCTTACATTTTTTCATCCCCTTAACCCCCTTTCATCTCATCTCCTCCCTCCTTTTTAACCCCTTCTTCCTCTTGTTTGCCTCTACCTTCTTGTTTCTAGCCAGTTGTACGTTGTTCTTTCTCACCTCATTTACCCCTTTCCACCCCATATTCTCCTCCTTCCCTTTCCCTCCTTTTCACCTCAGCCAACTAACGCTCCCCCCCCCCCCCCCCCCTTTTTTGTCTGACTTGCAACTTTTTTATCAACATTTACGTAACATTCAATTATCTTTCGGTCTGAGAACAGAATGTTTAACATATCTTAACCGGTCTGTAAAAAACAAACTGGGGATTGGTGAGTGTGTTTTCCTACGCTGGGACATGTACTGGACATGTGTGTGTGTGTGTGTGTGTGTGTGTGTGAGAGGGCTTTTAACAGTGTGTGTGTGTTGCTGAGGTAACTGACAGGAATGTGAGCGACGAGGAGGAAACTCCTGTGGAAGTTTGGGATGTTCGGAAAGGGTGTGTGTGCCTCTGTATGTGTGTGTGTGTGTGTGTGTGTGTGTGTGTGTGTGTGTGTAGAGAGAGAGGAAGAGGTGTATATTTTTATGGGAACACCTCACCCCGCTGCTTGTTACCCTGAGTGGAAAAGATAACACAAGGCTGGATTCCCCTGTTCCCAGCTGGAAATTAACACACGTGAGCTTCCAGGGTGTGTACGTGTGTGTGTGTGTGTGTGTGTGTGTGTGTAGTTTGTGTTTGCTAACAGACAAGAACTTTCACATGATACTGCTGGTTTTTGTGCTCTGTGACGATGCAGCGAACAATTTTTGGTTGGTACAATGTTTCTGTTCTTATAAGACTTCTTGAGGTTTTTCATTCTTTCACAAGTAATGAACATGACTTTAACGTTCCTTAAAACTGCAGTCGATCAAACTGTCCAGTCTTTCAACACGAGAACCTATAAAGATTATGTAGAAAAGAGGTGGAAGGTAGGAAAGAAAGAAAAAGAGAAAGGGACATTGAAGAAAAAGTAGCGAGGAGGGAAGAATGTAATGATGGGAAAATAACGACAAGACTCACTGAGGCTGGCTGTCGTTATGTAACACTCGTAAAACAGCAAATTTGAGATTTTCATGCTCTAGTACCTGATCCTGAGGCCCTGCGTTCTCGATGAAGGTCACAGCACACAGCGAGCCTGGGACCAGGTAGTATTTTAGCATTGAACAACTGCACACAATGACCAGAGAGTGGGAGGAAAACGGGAATAAGGGCCCTGTATCTCATTTTTGCCCTGGGGACCCCAGGAAGTTTGTATGTTGTAACGTTTGTATCCCTCCTCAAAGAATGAGTACACGATTGGTGATTTCTTCATTATTGTGCTCACAGTGTGAATGTGGTGAGAGGGACAGAGAGACAGAGAGACAGACATTAGAGATGCACATGGAGATAGACACTGAGGAACAAAGAGAAACAAAGAGAAATACAGGGAGAGGCGGAGAGAATGGAATTTGTACATCCATGTGTTTGAGAGAGAGAGAGAGAGAGACTGATTGAGAGAGAGAGAGAGACTATGCATGAGAGTGAGTGGGGGTGAGTGAGAGAGAGAACGAGGGATTTTCCCGTCTCTTTCTGTCTCTGTGGTGTTTTATTGGCCACATGTGGTTAGGATGTCAGATCAGTCACCACAACTACATACTGACTCACTAACTTTGTGTGTGTGTGTGTGTGTGTGTGTGTGTGTGTGTGTGTGTGTGTGTGTGTGTCTGCGGCCGTCCATGTGTGTGTGATTTCACAGACTCTGATGTGAGATGACAGCTGGTTTACACTGTAAATGTGTTTGTTTGTGAGTTTGGGCAACTTGCAACTTCTTTGTGTATACTTTACTATAATGTTCTTGCATGAATGTTTGTGTATGTGTTAGTTTCGCTTGTGTGTGTGTATGTGTGTGTGTGTGTGTGTGTGCGTGTGTCCAGTATTTGCATGCATGTGTGTCTGTTAGTGTGTGTGTGTCTTTATACTGTAAATGTGTGTGTGCGACCAAAACTTTCTATTTTATGTCCGTGTGCTTTTGAATTTCCACTCAGACTAAAACCACTGAACACGAAATAATGGCGTGTGTGTGTGTGTGTGTCGCATATTAACTATGAATTGATGACAGATACAGTCGCGACTTAAAGTCTTGCCTCAGTGTTTTATGTGCAGATATGTGACTTTTGTCTGTGAATCTGTTCTTATATTTTCCTTTTCCTCTTTAAACCAATTCACATTTGGTGGTCTAATAAAAATATCTGCTGCAACCATCTGACCATGTGTTGATCAGTGAGATTTGTCAGAATGATTCAAGTATTTTAATGAACTTTCGTGTGTGAAGATCATAGTTTGTACATCTGTGTGTATTATTATGTATTATAGTTCCAAGCAAAGAAACTGTAGCAGTTAGAAACCACTGATCGAAATCACAGATGGAATCATACAGTAATCTATATTAATATAAACCAGACGATCATTTGATTGCTGCAGCGCCATGAGTCTTCCAGTCTCCGCATCTGGCTCCATCATGGAGGGATCGAATGTTAGTTGACTACTGTGCCACTACAACTTTTCATAGACGTGCTGGGATCATCGGTGTCACCAAACACACGGAAGACATTTCAGCTGGTTGTATTGTGTTTTTACAGCAGATCAGTGTATGATGAGAACGGCCGACGACGATCCAAGATGCTGCAGGTTCTTTCTAATGATAGAGGCTCACAAGTTTGGTAAACCTCTTCGCTTAACTAAAAGTCACTGCGGGTATTTTAAGAATTCGTTTTAGAGCAAAGAGGTGCTGGTGACGTTAGAAAAAGCTCTGAACGTTCACTGTGTGGCAGCCGGTAACACGGCTCACGTCACTCTGTCTCGCTTTCTATTGGGTTTGCCCAAGAATATTGGACTGGTTTTTAACAACTTACTTTTTTCTCTAGGTTTATGTGACTTTCACATCATTACACTGCACTGAGTTAGATATATATTTGATGAGTACATACATCATGTCCTGTTAAGATCCTTTTGCAGGTTTCTTATTTTCATAAGAGCCAGAAACATTAAAAGGTCAGTCAGAGACAGTTTATGACAATTTAGAGCCAAATAAAAATGAAAATCTGCTTTTGTGCCTGCTGTGCGGCTCTGGGCAGACCAGATGATGTCATGGGGGCTTTCTCTCTTTCCCTCTCAGCCGCAGGATGTCAGGCTCTCCTCCATACCCCCACTGCTTCCTGTTTCCTGTCTTAGCAGGAAGTAGCTCTGCATTCACTTCCTGTCGGAGGTGCTGCTGGGGACAAGACTGGAGAGGACGTTTACTGTGGTAACAGCTTGTAAAAATGTTGGCCAGACTGTATGAAGCCTCAGGAACCCTCTTTATCCTACTACATGCTACTTAAAGCATTTTCTTCAGGAGCAGTGAAGCATAACAGCGGTTTATGATATTTTAAACACTTAAAAACAATATGAAAGAAGTGCAGAACATGAAAGGAAGCCATCAAAAGTGAGGTCAAGGACAATAGCTATAGACCATTCCAGCTTCTGTGTTGGATTAAAACTGTGGGATCCAAATTTTCCCGTTTGGGAGGAAGCTGAATTGTTTTTTTGGTCCACTGTAACCTGGAGACAGTTGGTCTATTTCCACAACTCAGAGGAAAGAGAGAATGACCCCTGACCCCGACTAAAGCTGTCTTTACTTTTAATAGACACCAGGGCCTGACACACATCTGACCTCACCACTAACATGTCGTGTTTTTTTCCTCTTCTCCCTCTTTGTCCTTTCTCTCCTCCCACTGAACCTTTTTTTCTTTCCCTCCACTTCCCCTCTTTTTCTTTTATTCTCTCGTCTTCTGTCTGTCTGTCACTTACTCTTTCGACCCGTCCTCGTCCTCCTCCTCCTCCTCCTCCTCTCTCTACCTTCTCTTCTCTGTCACTCCCATCTATTTTCTCCTCCCCCTCTGTCGTCTGTATGATCACAGTTGGTTTGAAGCACAGGCCAGCCTTCAGACACAGAGGAGAGGGAGGAAGGGTGAAAGAAAGGAGGGAGAAGGGGGAAGACAGGGGAGATAAGTCACTTCTTTCTGAAACGTGACCACGCCATCCCCCATCTTTAACCACGTGTTTATGATTGTAACCATGACGACGAAGGTCCCCCAGCTTTCGGGAAGTAATTAAAAAAGTTTTTTGTTTTATTTCTTCCCCTTCCTCTCCACCCTCTCCTTGTTTTCATCCCTCCCTTTTCTCCTCTTTGTCCTCCTCTCACCTTCCTCTTCTCTCCCTCCCTCCCTCCCTTCTCCTCCCTCCCTCCTCCCTCTCTCATCAGCGGGAGCCAAGGTGTGGGTGTTAAACCTCTGAGGTCTGCTGGTTTGGTGGCCTTGGCTTTGAAGGGCTTGTGGGTTGCGGGTTCAGATCCCGGGCAGCCCCGACCGCTAACCTTGACTGGTGGAACCCATCTATCACCGTGGAAACAGGCAAACCAGCCAATCAGTGAGCCAGAATCTGAGTCAGCAGGAATCCAGAGAAAGAGTTCACTTTTCTATTCCAGTCGTACGTCTCAAACTGTGGCAGTGTTCGCTTTTCTGCTTTCATTCTCATTGTTTAATCTCCTCGTCTGAAGGGAAAAGTGACAGAATGTGAAGAAACTGAATAAGAAAATGAAAAATGTAAAAAAAAAAAAGATGAGAAATTGAGAAAACTGCATGACAAAGGAAAACATTAAATCTAAAGGTGAAGAAAATTGAAAAATAAAGACAGGAAATTGATAATAAAGATTTAAAAAATGAGAAAAGGTGCAAGTAAAAATACTAAAGGTCAGAAAATATCTGTCTCACTCTTGTGTTGACAACAAGATTTAAACATTTTGTTTAAGTGAGGTTGAGGTTTTGGTCAGTGTGTTATTTGTTTTACTAAAACAGCCTGGTTCACATGGTCCAGATTGTTTCTTGCAGAGTGACGAAATAAAAATATATTTCTTATTGAGTAATGATGAATTTCAGTCCTGATGGGAGGATGAAAAGATAATCATACTGCCTCATCTTTGCATCTTTTCCCATTTGTTTATACAGTCACATTTCTTACTCATATTCCCCTTTTTTCCTTTTTCTTATCCCCTTATTTGTTTTCTCACTTTCATATTCGATCTTTCCTTCTTCTTGTCTCTCCCTCTAATCCTCTCCTGTCCCATCCCAACATTTCCAAACAGCTTCAAGACGAGGAACAATTTGAAATGTCAAAAAAAAAAAAAAAACGTGGGAAAAGCGCAGAAAACAAGAGAAAAATGAGACTCAAATGAAAGACGACAGCCTGTGTGAGAACAGATGAGGACGTTTTTAGGGACTGCAGCCTCTCTGTGGTCTCCAACGTCTATTTTTAAACCAAAATACAAAAGTACCCATGCTATTTGGGGAAGAGTGGCTCCAAAACTTTCTGTTATAATTCAGTCTATTTATCTTCCTGGCTCCCCTGGTTTTCCTAAACCTACATGCATGTCTAAACACCGGGTTTATGAGAGCAGCGCTGATGTGGAAATCTCCTAAAATTAAACGGAATTTCAGCCCATTTTTATATATTTGTCTGTTGTTGGTTTTGTCCGCGGCGTTGTCACTATAACAGGCACTGACGCCGCGTGGGAGTGTGTGTGCGTGTGTGTGGCGTGGTGACCCAGCATGACGCCGTAGTAAGCATCGCACATGGCTGCCAGCAGACAGGGAGAAAAGGAGTGTGGGAAATTGAAAGAAAAAGACAAAAAGAGGGAGGGAGGGGAAAGTGATGGAGACAAAAAAAAAAAGTAGACCAGAGAGGGAGAAAGGAGGGGAAGAAAGGGAGAGAATGGAAATTAATGGTGACAGAAAAACTAAAAGGGGGAAACATGAAAAGACAGGAAGAGGGAGGGAGATGCAAAGAGCAAGAGTTACCGAGACAAAAGAGAGCAAAAGTGAGTGTGATAAAGAAAAATGCACACATGATCTGTGATTCTACAAGTGTTTTTCTTACTGTAATTTAAGGTTTATTTTTAAACAATAACTTCATGGTTCCTCAACACTGAAGCACAGGAGTCTCATGGATAATTGAGTTATACCAAAGGGAGATTTTATGGCCTTCAGCTATAAATATTTTATTTTCTCTTTTTGGTTTGGTACGTTGAATGGCCATGAGCCTCAGCAGTCAGTCTGAAATCACCATCAAATCCTGGAATATGCTGAACTCTTCATGACTTTAATCAGTAACAAAAGAAAAAAAAGACCTGATCTGAAATAGACGGGTGAAAACTTTCCTGTTTCTTGAAACCAATGTGCATTAATTAATTATCAAAAAAAAAAAAAAAAAGATAGTAGACCTGAATGATCAGATTTTCTATAGTTATAAATGAAACTACCCAACAGTTTATACAAGTACAGCTGAGGTGAGTCGAGTCCATTAACTGATTAAAAAAATAATTGGCAGCTATTTTGTCTTTTTTAAGCAAAATGTCAAATGGTTCCAGCTTCTGAAATGTGAGGATTTGCTGCTTTTCCTTTTAATTATTTCAATTTGTTTTGAATCAGTTTGAGGTTTGGACCATTGACTGGACACATCAAACACTGTGAAGGTGTCAGGTGGGCTCTGGGTAATCTATCGATGAATGGAGAAAATAATCAGCAGATTAATCCACAACGAAAATGATAATTAGTTGCAGTCCTGTTCAAAATAGTTAAAAATGAGCTCCACCTCAACCATCTACAACAATAAAATCCTGCTTTTGCATTAATGCAGGAGTAATATTAATCTAATGATAAAATATATAACAGTCACAATTTTCTGAATTGAGTACCTTTATTTTTAATACTTAAAGTACATTTTACAGATTATACTCACATACTTTCACTGAGTAGCATTTTTAATGCAGGAAAAGTATTTTTACAGTGTGGTGTTAGTACTTTTACTTAAAGGATCTGAATATCTCCTCCACCACTGACATAAGTTCATATTTGATGGTGTTAGGATACAGTATGTACTGTGCTGGTGAGTAACACAAAAAGACCAAAGGCAGGGACGGAGGAGCAAAAAAAGAACATGACAGGAACAGGGCGTCCATATTTTTTGGTCTTTCTTGTTATTGTTTTTCTTTTTCGTTCAGTTTTCCCCATCTCAGGTTTCCCCCTCACGATGTTTCCCAACATATCATTGGTCTCAGTGTATGTGTGTGTGTGTGTCTGGAGCCATGGGATGAAGTGTGTGGTTACCCACTGGTGTGACCAGGGACACTTGGGCACCTCGCTCTCTCCCTCTCTGTCTATGGCTCTCTCACTCTGTCATTTTCTGCTGCCTCTGTCCTTCTCCCTCTGAGCAATCTGTAATATTTACAGAGGTCATCTGTGTCCTGAATCCTGTGAAAACTGCCATGTCCGAAATGTAAACCTTACATATTTGACCAATTACCTTATGTATCTTACACTTCCAATTAAATTAACGTTTCTATTCAATCTAGAGCGGTCACAACACTTTTTCTCCCTCATTTAGGTCGACAGTTTTGGAGACAACGTCGAAAATTCAGGAGTTTTGTCTAGAACAGAGGTTCCTACCTCTGGGTTGGGACCCCATCTAAAGATGGCAGAATAAATCGGAGGTATCGTGAGATTATTAACAGGAACCAGAAAAAAAAAGATTTCTGCTACTTAATTTATTTTATCTAATCTTTGCTTTAGTGACCATTTTACCTACAAGCTTCTAAAAAAAGACCCTCTTTGATTGAACCGGTCTACTACGGTGATGAAGGGCTGCAAGGAGACATTGTTCTGTTTTGCTTTGTTTTAAGGGGAACAAGCTAAAAATGCTTGACATCCACTGATCTAAAAACCAAGAGAGAAAGCAACTTTAAAGCCATTAAAAGCGTGACATTTTGAAAGATAATGTGATGGATGAGCTGCACAGCAATTTGCTGAGGCTCAATACAAAATGACTGTGGCTGCACTGTTAGACGCTCCTTCAGAGAGCCTGGAGATGGAGTTGGGTCATCAGGCAGATCCAGTTCACCTGTGTGGCTGCCAGTAAACTTCATATCAGCTTGTGTCTCTCTTCCCTGGCTTTCACTCTTTTGGTTTGGTTCTAGTTAGTTCATCGTTTGTTTGATTTCTCTTGTAGTTAAAACTGAACAGAAATTTAACGTCTTACCTCATGTGCATTTTTTTCACTTTATCAAGAAAGTCTGCAGATATGCGGACTCACAGAAACAGTGCATTATAGCGTTAAAAAGTCTGCGTCAGCGCCCTTATGAGCTCGGCAATTTGACAGAATCACAATCAGTTTTATTGTTTTCACAAACAAGGAATGTGCTTTGTTGCATAACAGTAACATCAGAGGAAATATGAAGTGGACACAAAGAAAATACAAGTCAAGAAGTAAATATAAAATAAAGTGGAAATATTTACGATACAGAAATATTATCTCAACACCTGCTGAGTCATCGGGAGCTCTTTCACACGCTTTTCCAGATGTTCCCAGCTGGTGAAGGGATTCAAACCAGCAACCTTCCAAGTACAAACATCCCTTCCCGAGCTTCCAAACCCTCAAACCCTGACTGAACCTCCTAACCGTCACGTCTGAAGCCAGGAGAACCGCCAGCCCAAACAGCTGTAGCCGAACCGACTCCCACGAGACCTCGAGCTCTCAGCGGCTTCCAGGTTTCTGGACAGTGAGGATTTTATCGCAGGCTTGATTCGTGCTGCGGTAGCCAAAACCGGCATACAGTAGAAACCAGATCTCCAGGTCAAGCTGGGAAAGAGAGAAAATGGCAGAGAGGAGATTGTGTCGCCAGATTCCTCCAGTTTTGGGTGCATCATCTTCTCATGTGTTTGCAAACAATTTCCCTTGTATTTTCATTCTGTTTCCTTATTGTTAACTCTGTCCGCGCTTCACATATGACTTCTCTGTTGCATGTTTTAGGCTACGCACTGTAAATAAAAATGACTGGAAATTTAGTAGGATGAGGAAACAAAAATGACTCGTGTACGATTTAACATTTAACCTTTTACTTCACAATAGCTTGTTATAGTGTGTGTGTGTGTGTGTGTGTGTGTGTGTGTGTGTGTGTGTTGTAGATGATGTCATTTCCTGTTTTCTCCTGAGCTGTTCGGTCCCCTTAAGGTTAGAAACACGAAGGCCTACACATAAAGTATAGGAGGAAGCAGTAAGCAGCAGTCAGGTTGATGTGCGATCAACAGCCGGATGAGAGGAAGGGTCCTGGATAAGGTCAAGGTGTCCCCCCCCCCACACACACACACAGATGCATTAACAGAGCTGAATGCGGTGCAGCAGATTCAGCCTTGATGCAGCTTTCCCTCCAGAAGAAAGACAGGGAAAAGGAAGGAAGAGGGAAGGAAGAAAGGGCAAAATTATTCATTCATTTATTTTTACCTTTTGTTAAACCATTATAATCTCCTCTCGTTTCCAGAAAGTCCTGGCTGAAATGGCAGCACAGTTTTAGACAATACATCTTCCATCTTATTTTATACGGTAATTGATTGGTGAGGAACTCCACTCTTCATTTCTCTTATTGTCCCTTATGTTCTTTTTATTTAAATGTATTTTGTTAAATCCTGTTTCGTATTAGTTGCCTTTTTAATCCTTAAGTTGCATGGGGGTACACTGTATGTCATGTAAGCAAATGGCTTCTTGACCTCTCCTGTCGTACCTGTTTGACTTCCGTTATCAGCTTTTTTGCTGCTGTATAGGCTAAACAAAACAGAGAACCACAGGGAAAGCAAACAGAAATGATGACAATTTATGAGTTGGCAGGAAGGAATGTTTGTTTGCAATATTATTTCAGTGTCTAATCAAATTCTTTTCTCTTTTATCATGTGTGTTTTGTGTTGGTGCGCACGTCTCACACTTTTCTTGGTTCTGCAAACCTGAAACCCAGAAACCTGGAAGCCTCAGGGAGCTCTTTGGAGCTGTTCTGATGTTGTGTTTACTGGGATGAGTAATGTGTGGTCTGCCGCTTCTTTTGGCTCCAGATGAGCTGCAATAAAAAGTTGGATCTATCTAGAAGCTGTTACGGTTCACAGCGATTCAGCGGAGACCAAACCAGAACCAAACAGCAGCTGCATGCAAATATTCATCAGGTGTTTCGTAGGATGCTCTGCCCACTTCTATAATAAATAGCAGCTGCTGCCTTGAACCATGTGCTACCGTGCCTGTGTTTCTTGTGAATGCCCATCATCTGCCCTCTGAGCTTTACAGGCCCGCACCTGACTGTGTTGGGCACAAAAATCAATGTTTAATCCAGGAGGATTAAACATTGATTACAGGACACACTGTTGACCTTCTAATTAATGGTTAGTGGTTAGTAGTAAGTCTCAATTCTTAAGACCCAAGTCATAAGTCAAATCATAAACTATGGTTTTGGGCGCTTTTTCGAGTTGTCATGTGCACTTTGTGTCCGACTCAAGTCCAAGTAATGTGGCTTGAGTCCACACAACACCACCAGCAGCTGCTTCCTCCGTGAAGAAAGTAGGAAAAAAGACACTGTCATCTGGAAAGTCCAGTCAGTTCCAAAGACTAAAAGTAAAAAAAGTAACTGTTGGTGAAACCGTGAATATACTTTGTTTGAAGTCAAGAGTGTAAAAACAACAGAAAAAAGAAAAGCGCGGCAGCGTGAAGAAGCTACAGTCTTTCTTTAGTTTGTAGATCATCTCCGGCAGGTCAGATGTTTTCATTCCCTTCAGCACTCCTCCGGACCAGATGACTTAAACCCTGTTTGGTTTGGACAGCAGGCAGTAAGAAATAAACTTTAAGTATTTAAAGTTATTTCAACTAGTATTTTGCTCAGGTTTGGTCCCATCTGAAGCCCTGGGTTAGAAGCCATAAGAGCTTCTAGAAAGATCCAGGTTTTAATTGCTACTTTGTTAAAGCCAAGGGATCCACCAGACCACAGTGTGTGACCTGGAGACTTGGCAGCAAATAATTTTAAAACTATACAGTACGTGAGACTGTAGATGGACTCATTCACTGTGGATCCCTTCTGATTATACAGTGATACAGTTATAAAATACAGCACATCAGACTTCGTCAGGGACAGAATGATTTTATTTAAATCGCCCCTTGTGTTTTCACTATAAGGATGAATACTTAAAACACATATACCACCATATACAGTCAACATTTACCATGATAAATTTATCCTTCCTACTGAGATTCAGCTCCAATTGGCATAAAATTTTAATTAAACTTTTCAAACAGACACAGCTGAGTAATGCAGGTGTTCTGAAGCCCAAATGTGCTGAAAGCTCTGACACACACGTTTTGAAGCAAAACTACTGTCTTCTATGGCCGAATGCACAAGATGACAAAAAAAAAAAATGATATCACATTTGCTTTATTTCCTTTTCAATGGTTTGGTTTTTGTTAATTTGCATTTGAATATTGAAAGTATGTGTCAGAGTTTAGGTGAAAGGGGTTTGTAGAGCTGAATCAGGTGCAGACTTCAGACTGGAGCATTCTGTTTGATTGGCCGTTTGTTTTGATCAAGTTATAACTCCAAAAATAATTCCTTTTTAAATAACTGATAAATGTCACGATTTTCGGAAGAGTTTTGTAAAGTCTCTTCCTCCTTCACTCACTCACTCACTCACAGCATATTCCAGTGTGATAACCCAATAATGACAGTGAGCAGTTCTTTAGTTTCCATCCAAACCAAACAGAGCGTGATGACTGTGTTTGAGTCATCTGCAGCTGGATGGACAGAATGACCTTTGACAACACTGAGGCTGACGTTTTCTTACATATTCAATCTTCAGTGAGTTTCAATATCAAAAGGCTTCAAAAAAGCTCAATAAAGAAAACCGCAACAAATCACATCAAGAGGAGAAACTGAATAGAAGTGAAGGTGAAGACACACACTAAAGTTCTGCTTGTCTAAGCTGAAATGTGAAAACAATGCTGGGAATTGTTCTTTCAAAAGTGGCAGAGGTCAAATATTGTTGACATGGTATATGTGAAGGGGGTGTTAGAGGGTGAGCACAATAAAGAGAGAGAAGAGAAGGAAACGGAGAAAATGTTGGAGGGAGGAAAGAGGTAGAGAGAGATTTCAGACCTCCTGTTCTCAGCTCCAAACATCCTGTCGCGGGGGGAAAGCCCCCGGCGCTTTAGAACAGGTGTTTTACTTTGCTTCACACACATAGTATTAAGTGAACACATGTTAATGTCGAGCACATTTTCCTCTATTTGCTGCATCGCATTTCTTCCTTGAGCGGAGGGTCACTCCACGATGATGGGGGGAGTCTGAAACAAGCTGAAAGGTCAAGGAACAAACACACAATGGCAGCGTATGACGCACCGCAAAACACAGGAACCCATTTATCTAAATGTAAAACACCAGCTGTGTGTCATGATACACCGCTGTACTATTTCCCGCAGCCAATGTGACTCAAAGCTCCGCAAAAGCAGCAATATGAATTCTGGCTGCTGAGTACTTCCTCTGCAGGACAAGACACGCGTCACTGTTTGTAAGAGGAAAAGCTGCTGTTTATTTGATTATTATGTGATAAGAAACATGCAGAGAAGTTCTCTGTCCAAGAAGACAGAGTTGGGATTCATACGCACAGACAGGATGCTGTATGAAACCAACACATGTAAAACAGAAATTTCTCCCTCTTGAGGCTGGGTGACTAGATCTGTACACTGCAGCAGGAAACACTCTGGACTTTAAAACAGTACCTCACCTGCTCCATCAGATGGCACTGTCCTTTGATAGAGTGACTCAATGCTGTAAATATGAGTGCAAAGCATATGTAGTGTGTGTGTGTGTGTGTGTGTGTGTGTGTGTGTGTGTGTGTGTGTGTGTGTGTGTGTGCGTGTGTTGAAACAAGCTTTAACTTGGATTCAAATCTAATTTGATTTATGTCATATTTACACAAAAGTCTTTGCAAATAGGACTAAAACATGGTAAGTCAAATGGACAGATATGAGTTGCTGCCTCACTCTTACCTGAAAACATCCCTTGATATCCATAAATCAAACAGCGTACAGTAAGATACACAAACACATCTTTAGTTTTACATTAATTGTGATATACAACATACTTTTACAACGCTTTGGCTCTCCATTACTCATAAATCGAATGCAGCTGGAGTCTCTAAACAAACTAAAACACAAGTTATTGGATCTAACCCAGACTGAAACGACCGCAGTGAATACTGGGCTTGATATTTGTGTAATAACTCACAGTGGTGCCTGTGACAACAAGCCTGGACCGCCTTATGGCCCTTTTAATTGAGTTTAGCCTTGTGGAACAGCTCAGCGTCAGTGTTAACCAGCAACGGCGAACTCACCACGAGCCACACACAGTGGAGCAAAATGTCCAATAATGAAGCAAGTGGTTTCTTTGCTACAAAATCCCAATTAGTGTATCCATGCCTGAGTACAATATACAGATCTCATGACAGAAGTGAATGTATTTAACTGAATTAATGAATGTGTTGAATCTCCTCTGCTAATAGGTTTGGTTGGGGTGTAATCACCGGCTATGACCAGCAGGTGGCAGCAGAAGAGTATCTGTCTCATCCAGCCAACACTGACAGTCTGAACACAGAAGTAAAACGGATAGACGAGACAAATCCTGCTGGGCGTCAGTAGTATAATAATGTGTCCTTAACTGGACCACATCCAAATCTGCTTCCTTTTACCCCAAACCCTCTCTGTTTAGGAGTCTTTCCTTTCTACATGCACTCATAACAGTGGACACCACAGTTGAGTTGTGTTGGTGTCACCTGAGTTCGAATGACATCATTGTGCCTTGCACCAGTGCTGGGTGTGAACACAGCCTCTGTATCACAGGGTGTCAAAGCTGAGGCAGGGTATAAAATGCGCTGATTTTGATCTTACTCTGGACTATGACACCACTTGAGATCAACAAGAGAACAGGCAGGTAATTACAAAGCAAACACAGGCAGTAATTAGTCCATACGATACAGTAATTTGTTTTGGAAGGCGATGCCAAATTTCCATTTCATAAAGCAAGGCTGGATGGTTTGCAATTAAATAAGTGTGGTAACGTCTGCTGCCAGCCGGGTGTGTTCACTCTTATAAAACAAATGACAAAAATGTAATGCCAAACCTATTCAAATGGATTTATTTTCTGTAAAATAATGAAAACATTGTATTACTTTTACTTTGCCATTGTGACTTTGTTGGTTACATTTTTAGGTCATGACATGCTTGCAACGCTCTTTGATTTTGACAGTGACGTCATTTTTGTCTTTGCTGCTAGTTGAAATTACACCGACTCCCAACTGGACACGATACGAACAAGCAAACATCCGATTGTTTGAAGATGTCGTAACTCGCTCCGTGACGTCGTGTGTCGTTTGTTTGGCAAGCCGCTTGCCCTGGCTCTATTTTTGCAAAGTTTCTCACACTTGTTCCATCAGAATCAACGCTGACGCCCTTGACGTTTCTGTTTTCCCTCCAGTCAGCAATCAGCGTGGATGAAGAGAGACTCATTTACCAGGTTGAGAAGTGGCACATCTTATATGGGCACCCTATTTATAAGCAATGAATAAATAACTTAAGACCCCGACTCATTTGCAGAGGGAGAAATCACATTCTTCCCTTCCTCGTAAAAACTACCCCTCAGAAGCTTTTTTGGTGGTCATTTTTTTTGGTGTGGAAACGATAGCATCAGAGGACTTCAATTATCAGTAGTTAACATTAGTCTTAGCTCCGAGCCTAGCCTAGCTCAGCCTCGAGTCCCCCGCCTCGCAGATGTCACAAGCATGAAGCATCGAGGAGTCTGCCAGAAAGATGAATTGGCATCCGTTAATTAATAATAATTGCTTACCCGTGATGATGAGATGTACAGTAGGCTCACTGCACAGCTTGTACTCATAATTTTTTTCTGTTTCAGATCTTTGAAATAGAAGTATAGTCGTATTTTGAGCAGTTATGAGTGTGGCTGTCTGCTCTATCTGTTCAACTTCTGTGTCTCAGACGTTACCTCACCGATCTGCCGTGATGCTGTCCCGACTCTCTCCCTCCCCGACGCCTTTTTCTCTCCCCCACTTGATCTGACTCTGTCATCTTTCTGTTTGGCTCTGTGTCTCAGCTCACCTCTGCTTCTGTTTCTCTGTCGTCTTTCTGTCTGTCTCTCTCCCCCAACGGTAACAGTACGGCACACACACACACACACACACACACACACACACACACATGCATGCATTTCAAAATACTGTACATGCGAGAAAACCTGTGTACAGTAAATTCATGTAAATACAGTATGCATGCACATGGAAATTTGTACAAACAAGCAAGTGCACGTGGAAAATATGCACACGCGCTCAGATTGTTACTTAAAGTCAGCAGCCACCTTAACTGTTCACTCAGAGTGAATGTGACATGTAAGTATGAGGCAGCCTGAAGGTGTACAGAGTCAGGAAGTGATGCAAACTGCAAGGCCATCAACAGTCTTTCCCAATGGGTGTGACTGGGATACAATCCCAGTGTGAAATCCACTGCACATACTAAATGTAAAGCCTGTGATTCTGATGGACATAACTGTTGGTCCTCTTTAAAAAATAAAAAAATGGATTTAATTGGTATAAATAAATCAAACATGAATGAAGGTTTATTCCTTTTATTAGTTGTACTTTAATGCAGCTTAATATCTTTCAGGTACAAGAGTGATTTTAAATGTACAGATTCTCTCTGTTACCAAACCTGATCTAACGGGGCTTTATGAGCTACATCAGCTCTCATAAACAGTGAATAAATTAGATATGAGTTCAGATAAAAACATCAGCTGGATCAGAATAATGCTTACCAGAGTCATGACGGTAAAAAATAAGAAAACAGAAGCTATTATAACAACGGTCAGCTCGAAGGTGCGATGCTTCGGTCATCATCTACTGCCCATTAGAGGAACTGCATCTTAAAACACGTAACACAATCAGCTTGTTACTAATCATTGTTTTTTTTTTTTCTTCTACTTTAGTCGAAGCAGTAAAAGAGAGAAACCTGCCGCTGGGAACAACAGATACCTCTTGGTCTTTCAGCGTCATTGCACTCCCACTGTCTCACTGTCCAGACCGAAGATGTCTTTTTTAGAGTTGGACGCGCTCAGTTCAGCTGTGTGTCTGTGTGTGTTTCTTCTCTTTCAGACAGCTGGATACAGTGATTTTATCTGGCGGTGGATTTGAAAGTCGCCCCACAGGGAAGCTTTATTTTTCTGCCTCATTATGTTTTATTTGGGTGTATAAAAAACTTGGGTACATTGTGTGTTATAGCTGATCTTTCGCTGTAATTCATGGTTCATTTTGTTTGGGCTATAAAAAAGATATTGAGCTGAAAACACA
The DNA here is from genome assembly GCA_031216445.1 of Lateolabrax maculatus. Lineage (NCBI taxonomy): Eukaryota > Metazoa > Chordata > Actinopteri > Acropomatiformes > Lateolabracidae > Lateolabrax > Lateolabrax maculatus. The sequence goes on along the minus strand of CM062201.1, from coordinate 25,037,204 downwards.
ACCCACCAAGCGGTTTTATTAATTCAATTTAGATTTGTGGGATAATTTGACAACCTGCTGTGGAAGAAGTATGCATATCCTTTACTTAAGTAAATGTAGCAATACCACAATGTAGAAATACTATGTAACAAGCATGCAGAGTTTTATTTTACTGAAGTACAATCATCAAAATGTAATTGAATAATTAAAATGAATAGTACTCATAAAGCAAGAATTACCCAGTCAATCATTGTAATATTGTACCATTATTATTGATGCATTATGATGCATATTTAAGAAGCATTTTTATATTGTTGTTGATGGAGGTGGAACTTCATTTTTTGTTCAAACACTATTAAAAACAAATTAATGTTGCTCTGGGTGATAGTCATTGTAGTTTATTTTGACTCCATCCCACATACACGGTCCTGCTGCCGGAAATACTCAATAGGACACCAAATGTGGATTAATCCGCCACTGAAAATAGTCCCCAACAAATTCGCTATTATTCTTGTTTACTAGCTAAAAAATACAGTGGCCAGCAGTTTTTAAGAAACTATTGAGCCCTTTAAAAAAAGCCAAATTATATATTTGAGAGACAAATATATATCAATAACAAAGTATAAAATCTCTGTCAACTCAATGTATTTATCACATAGCATATATATATATATATATATATATATATACATATATTATGTCTTGTGTTTCACATTGTAATGTATTCTGTTGCTTTAGAGCCTATGAAGGTATAACTTCTATGTCTGAGTCCTTTGAGACACTCTAGGGAAGTGCTGCAAAAATAAACCTGAAATGACTCAACCAGAAACTGCATCAGCATAAAGTCCAAAAGAAAAAACAGACATGAGGAGTAGCCGTCATTTGTCAGCGTTTGACTGAAAAATGGTCCCTGTGGAGTTCAGTGCAGAAACAGCAATGACCCCCATCGCAGCAAAGATGGAGACAAAAATAAAAAATAACACAAGGAACTGATATTACCACTTTAAATGCAAATAAAAGGAGGTGCATAGTTATAAAAGAAGGTGCACTTCTTTGCCAATCGTTTTTTCCCCGGGCAGTCTCTTCCAAACTTTAGAGTCCCCGGCTGCAAATACTTAAGTCAGGAGGAAAAGCGTCGCTCCTCTTTATTGATTGTGGACCCGGGCTTCTGCTCTCCCTGAATCGCCCATTTCATTATGCTTTGCTCTCGGTTTATTGGTTTTAAGGCATGAGGCTCCGAGGGGAGACGTGTTTAGCTTATTGCTTTGGCGGGATGAAGCGGCACTGGCTCGCCAGCAGAGGCCCACAGACATCTGTACTGTCTGTTGTAGACACCAGTGAAACCAGTATGAATTACAGCAGGCAGCACTGGTCATATGGGGAACTCAAAACACTCTCCGTCTGCTTTTCTGTGAAAGGTGGCTGTCAGTAGTATGCACAGACTCTCTTAGGGTCTGGGTTGAAAATGAAAAAGGGCTACCTCCACTGAATGAGTGTAAAATGCCCTTTAAAATTACTTTTTCCCAAACCTGAATGTAGGCCGCGGTAGTCGGTGTTACCAGTGTTACACGGACCCCTACTGTTGTTTTGCTTTTTTAAATAAAACAATTTAGTTCATTTTCACTTATCAGTGTTCATCAAGTAAGAAAAACTCTTCTTCTTTGTAAAATTTTAAGCGTGTTATCGATACTTAGTTGGATGACGGACGCTGCAATTATAAACCGATAGAGCTCCGTACAGCAGCGGCCGGCGAGCTGCAGCAGGAGTCAGTTATCACCTGACGAGAGGGAGGAGACTGGTTGACCGACAACACGATGGTTCATGTTGGTAAATGTCATTTCAGTGCTGTCTTATAGTTTTAACCTGTTACAGTTCTTGATGCCAGCTGTATTTTACTGCTGTGTGTTTTAAAGTCTTTAAAGGGTTGAGATCACTGCTTCCTGTCACTCAGGAAGCAGCTTGTCACAACCTTGGGTATGATCGACTAATACCTTTCCTTGGGAAATGTCAGCTGTAGTTGGTAACTCCGGTGTTGTCACGAGTTTATTAACTGGTGGGAAAATTTCCTCAATGTGGCATCCCCACTGTAGCCGCAAATAGCTTGTTTTGTGCTACCGACAGCTCAAAAGACAAATATTTTCAATTCACAATGATATAAAACAAGCAGATTCTCACATTTTGAAAAGTGGGAACCAGTGAATGTTAAAAATAAAGTGACTAATCCTTTCAGCGTGCAAGATGCTTTCAAAGTCTCACATTATTTTGCAGCAAATTTCTGCAAAAAACAGAAAAACAAGAATTTTCAAATTAAAATGTTGTCTACTTTATATTGGCCATAATGACCACCATGCAGACAGTTTCACACTTCCCTCTTCTAAATCACTTAACAAGGACACATCTACGAATTAGCTTTTGAGTGATTCTTTTATTACTATTTTACTTATATTTTCCATTTCAAAGCCTGTTTTCTGTTTGTATCTCATAAAAAAACTTTGTAATTGTCTGACTACTCAGTATTTTTATATTAACAGTAGTTCGAATTACGTCTATGGTTCCAGTGTAAAGTTAAATGCACAAGCTGAAGATACCCCATTAATTTGAAATAGGAGCTCTGAGCTCTCAACATTTCACTTGAAGTGTATTATGGGCAATCATTACATCTAAAGGAGATTAAGCATTTTGCACAATATAATCATCAGTGAAAAAATATATAATCAAACATGAGGAACTGACATTTAATTTAGTATCATGTTATTCCACCAGATGTAGAGTCTCGAACCCAACAGTATTTTCGAGTTGATTATGATTCTGTGATTATAATGATCGTCATCCACTCGCCATGTGATTACACTACACTTAAGGAGCCTTATTATACCTCTTCATTTTCCTCTCACATTCTGTTTTTTTTCTTCTTGTAGTCAAAATCCAATTGTCTTTTCACCCCCATGTCCCTTACGTGTCTCACCCTCTCATTTCCTCCTCACCCACCTGCCCAGATTTCACCTCTCACTTTTATTCCTGCTCACCTTCATTTTCTCTCACTTCATCTCTCTCCTCGGTCTCCAGCCCCTCCATCAGCGATTACACATAACCCTGAAGTAATTAAGCTAAGAACACAGACGGGGATGCAGGTCATAAATAAACAACTGTAAGTGATATTAAACTATCGGGGAGAGTGTTGGCAGGAGGAAACACATCGTCAGGAGTTTTTAAATGAACACTGGCTGAGCAGCACTTCTGACTTCCCACAGATTGTCTCTGTGGCACATGACAGAGCTGGAAACCTCATATTATGTTGAGGATTATCAAGCCTTGTGGATGATACAGAGCCTAGTCCTTTGAATCACAATATTCTTACTGGTTTTATGCTTAAAACCTTCACAAAGGCAATAAATAAATAAAATACATACATGACTTAAATATGCCAACTTAAAAAAGACAAATGCCACAAAAACAATCATTATGTGATATGCAGAAGCATGTAAAAGTACTCACTATGCGGCTAAAATGGGCTCATTGGTCATTGTTACATTATTATATATTAGAGGCCTACTATTAAATTATTATTAAGGATTCAGTAACATGAAAGACAAGGTTTTTTAAATCTTCATCTGCACAGTAACTAAAAACTACAGGTACCTAATAAATGTAGTAGAGTAAAAAGTACAATATTTTTATGTAGTAGAAGTATAAAGCAGCATAAACTTAAAACGCTCAAGTAAAGTAGACAGTGATAGTCACTGCAGCTAAATGCTTTAATTAAATTACACATTCAATGACGCCCTGAAAGCCCTGAAAAGACTCTGCCCTGTATAAAGATGGCTTTATTATTGTATAAATGTTTAAATTCAAGGGATATGCAAATTTTATGATAGCAAACATTGTACACAAGTTATTTTTCTTATTAGTGTTTTAATGACGGTAACAGATGTTTTCAGCAAATAAAAACTAAACTATCAGCATACAACTGTTGGTAAAAGTGGGAGATGGGTTTTTGTTATTTCCCTTAGTTTGTTAAGCGACTTTGTTGTCAGGTTTAAGGCAGAAATGCTACTTGTCCCACTTGTATCCTTTTAAACGTACTGTACTCTGTACTCAGGAGTTTAATATGGGATCAGTGCTGTGAGCCAGCAGTGGCTCTCAATCACAGAGTCCCCCGGTGGAAACATCAATCAGCTCTAAGACAGTGAGTGATGGATTTACTGAGAGTTTCGACTGTTTAGACAGACAAGGCAGGCCCAGATTTATTGAGCGCTATGACAAAAGTTTGAGAGAAGGAAAATACCAGAATGTTCCCCTGTTTTACTTCAGTTGAATTTGTGAATCAACAGCAGAAGACTGGTGTTAGTGGACAGCTGAATGAGTTTCGTAACAAAATGGGTGAGAGGACACCATTCACAGCAGTAACCGTGCTTCAGAGTTGTCCTTATTCTATTTTGCTTGTACTTATGCTGCGTTCCCGATACAGTCGCACTTTGCCCCGAAAAAAAATGTAAACAAAAAACATAGTAAGTCTATAGACAACTAAACAGTTAGAAGTGAAAAACAGCTTTTACAATATGATAGTCTGTATTATTTTAATTGAACACAGGCAAAAATACGGTACGCTGCCCTTGAGTTGATGGATTACCATTTACACTGTTGTGTGACGTCAGACAACAGGTTCTCCGTGAAGTCGGGTGAAGTAGAGTTTACAAGTAGGAATTCGGACATTGAGTGGCGTTCCAGTGTACTTTTTTCTAGTAGGAAGGTCGGAAAAACGAGTTGTCTGGATTAATACACATGTCCAGGAGGCTGAAGGGGCTGGAGCCAAACACTTATAATAAACACTGATAATTCTTTGTGGGTTTGTCACTCACATCGAGCTTTTGGCCATTGGCATGGCCTTAAAAAACTGCCAATTTCTTTTTAAAACTGGTTTGACATGTTGCTTAAACTGTTCAAGATATCCAGGACTAATTGCAGGATATATTTCCACTATCATTGACATAAAAAATCTTTCTCTATATCCCCGGATTCCCCTTTTTTAAGGCTTTTTATGAACTCAAAAATCAATGTGTTCCTTCCTCTTTTATCTAATATTGTTGTATATTATCTACACCTACACACATAAAGGTACTCACGGATGTTTTGGCAAGACAAGCGTGATATCAAACAATTCAGCGCTGTTCTGGGAGGCTTCCAGGTACAAATGTGTGAGTGTAGGAATGTAAAGGAAGGTGATGCTGGAGAAAAGGGGTCTTTATGCTCTATCAGCTTTTCTTTCAGATTAAAACATTATGAACAGTGTAAGTCACTTTTGTTTTGAAGAGGTACCTCATGTTACCTTCTCCCTGCTGAATTAAACCCTTCTCTTCTACATATCCACATCTCCCCTGCCTCCAGCCTCACCCACTCTCATTTTCTCTCTTCCCAAGAAGAAAAATACTTTCTTAAACTTCTAACCTCCATATTCTGACATGAAGATTTACCCATATTGCTTTGTGACGTTGTGCAAATGGTGAAAAACAAGAGCAATAATGTCAACACTTCCAAGCTGAGTGGTCCAACATGTATCCTTCAGGCTGAATAGATTTTAAATGATGTGATCCAGATGTTTGTAAAACATAAGGGGAGCTAAGCCCAACAGCAGGACCAAAAACATGTCAGCTGCCTTTGAAACTACTACTTCTTTACACCGGCCCAATGCTGGTCAGAGTGCTGGGAATAGGTTTGAAAATTATTGAAACCTAAAAGACCAGACGCCAGAGGTGTAGTGGTGCATACATGCAGGTATACAACATGTACCCACCTCTGAGCAGGAGGATTTACAGTATACCTGCTTTCAATAGCCAGAGATATATATCAATGTCCATCTTGCAGAGCAAGTCTGCAGAACATCATGTTACAATCTTTTGAGTAATCTATGATGTTAATTGCGGGTGGCTTAAGCTACAGTATACCCACCTGCCAGGACATCACAGTGTTTCCACCAACGTAGGCTTGACAAATCAGAAGGGAGTCCATATTTTGCTGTTTGTTTTAAGAATGATTATTTCTTCCACTCACACGTAATACTGAGGTCCTGTGATTACAGCCAAACAAAAACAAAACATGTTCCAAATTAAATCATTAAGAACAAGTTAGCAGTGATTGGATTAGAAGGCAAACAACTAGAATCATTAAACTATTAGAAACAATAATTGTCTTATTTGTGTGACTTTGATTGTCTAACTTCCCAGAGTTGTGTAATCCTGCCTCGTAGTAAAGCGCCGTGTAGTGTTTTGCTGTCTGATAAGCCTTCAGACTCATGGAGCTGCCTCAAACCGGCCTCTGTGATCATCGTCTCACCAGAATGTCAACGCAGAAGATCTGCAACTTGGTCTGCATCGAGTGAATGTTGTAATCATTGCATTATCATCTTATAACTATTGTTGCATCATGTTATTTGCATTAATGCCTTGCGTAATTCCCCGAGTGTGCAAACACAGCCTCTGTTTGGTCTGTTTGGACGGCTGCAGCCTCTCTGTGGCTCTGCTCTTTAGTCTTCTCAGCCTCCAGCGAGTCGCAGGAAGAGAAAAATCCTAATGAAGGGTTGAGTAATTACTCCTCTTAATATAAACGTTATAATGGGATTAAAATGATCCCACATCCTCCCACATCCTCCCCCTGCCCTCCCCCCTCATCCCTTCTCCTCTGGACTCCCAGTCGAACTCTCTCTCTCTCTCTCTCTCTCTCTCTCTCTCTCTCATCCTTGTATGTCTCCCTACCTCGCTCTACCCTCTGTGTTCATTGTTTACTTCAGGCTGTCTTTGGGAATCAGTTTTTGAGACAGTGAGCTCTCGAGGGCCAGTCAGCTGGACAGTGTGTGTGTGTGTGTGTGTGTGTGCACTTGTATCAGACATTATGTGTATAGTTTGTACAGTAGGTGATTGTATTTGAATGTTTCTCTCTTTCTTTTTCTCTCTGTGATCACTGTAATTGTGTGTGCGGAGACTTATTTTGTGTGTGTGTGTGTGTACGTGTGTGTACGTGAGTGTGCACGCACTCGGAACAGCATGTGACTTAACAACAGAAAGTGAACATGGCAGCTGCCATGCTGCACAAACTCCGGTTCCTTAGACGTAACACACACACACACACACACATACACACACCCACACACACACACACACACACACACTTCCTCTGTACTTGTGAGGACTCTCTTTAGCATATTTCAGCCCGAGCCCCCCTAACCCTTAACATTAACCTAAAACTAATTCTAACTAGTGCTGAAATGATCTGAAAAAGCTGGAAAAAATCAACATCAACAGAAAAATATTTGCCAAAACTTTTGAGAATTGATTACTTGCTTAACACATTTTGCCAGTAAAAATGCAAAAAAACTAAAAACAATTAATTAACTGGTTCAAGCTTCTTAAATGTACAAATTTGCTGGTTTTCCCTGTTTTACATGAGTGTAAATTGATCAATAATTTGATTAATAAATACATTTTAAAAAATCAGGTCAATTGATCATGAAAATTAAAGCTGAAACAGTTTGTTGATAGAACAGTAATGATGTTAATAATTAACAAGTATTTTGATAACCAATTAATTGTTTTTTTTTTTTTTGCAAGAAAAATTCCAAACATCACTTAACTCCAGCTTCTCAAATGTGGATGATTTGATGCTTTTCTTCATCTTATGTGATGATGTGATAGTAAACTGAATATTTGGACGACTTGTCAGACAAACACATGACATCCGGCTTCAGGAAATTATGAAGGGTACTTTTGACTATTTTCTGACATCTAATAGATCAAATGAACATCAGCTGATTAATTGACAATAATGAAAAAAAAAAGCAAGTCTTGATCTTCAAAGAGCTCTTTAAAGATGTGAGAACTGGACAAAAGACCAGCACTTTCCAAAATTGATATCTGAAACACTCTGAAGGACTAAAACTAAAACTTGTCCTCACAAAGATAGAAGTTCATGAACGCACGCACACACAAGTATTCAGAGGCTTGTGTGTAATACAAACTTGTGAGGACACGGCTGTGATGTACATTCAGCTCGCCTTACCCAGCATGTCTAACCTTAACGTTAACACTGTGTTACTGGGCTTTCTGTTCCTCTCTGATCTCCAGCCGAGCATAATGAGCAGTGAAAGACTGCAGTTGTCAAGGAAAAAGCAGAAACTGGAGAGAGCCGTCCCCGCTGCTGCAGACATCTTGCCTGTTATGGTGACAAATCTCGTTTACAGCCATCACGTTAATGAAAAATAACTTTCTGGTGAAACAGCAGCAGCACAATCTCCTGCTTTCTTTCGTTCCATCTGATGTGCACAGAGAAGAAAAACAGGGATATTTTATCATTATTATTTGTTGATTTATCTTAAAAATTAGATTTTGCCATTTCTAGATGCACCAACAGTTAAAATAAAACAATCACTGGCAAAAAAACACATTTATTGTGGTGGTGAAACCTTGAATCCTGAGTCGGTCATTACAGAAGAATGTTTAGCCAACTCGCAGAACTTCATTTTAAATTCTTGTCAGGATCCACAAGAAGATACCAAATGTGTCACGAGCTTAGCTTTGGTTTAAGACAGGTGGAAACCTCTATTGGAACAAAATCATGTGGTCTCTTTAACCTCAGGGCTGCCTGTGTCTGCAAAAAACAAAAGCTGCAGTTTAATAGCTATAATAGCAACTGTGGGTCAGTGTATCTGAGGTCTGAGGTCAGAGAGTGCAGCAAAAGGGCAGATATCTACAGATTTCTACCACTTTACCTTAATTGCCATTTTCTGATAATAATGGATGTACAGCATTATTCTGCAGCATTTTTCTGAATCACCTGTGTGAGGCAGAGCTTGTTAGGTAACGATGTCATTCTCACTGTTCAACTTAGCACTTAGAAACACTTAAAACTTCTCAATCCACTCTGAACTGCAGGTTAACTAAGTGACAAAGAAACAGCCTTATTAAGTATGGAGGAAAATAAAGCATACACTCTCCACATTTCCATGGATTTTTCTGCATATATTCATGGTCCTGAGATGATGAACCCTACTGTATTTGGTGACCCTGGGTGTTTTTTTTTTTATTTTTATAATTATTTGATTTCCACCACAAATTGAATGTGGCAGTATTCATTGTCTACTGAAACCCCCTGGCCAAAATGTTTATGGGCAGATTACCATGAACTCTGCTGAGCATGTTCATGCTCCCCACAGGATAAACCCTTTACATTTTTAGCCCCTGAAAATAGTTGAATTATCAGCGTATTGTTTATTCTGTTCAACACAACACCCCAGCAGCCTTTAGAGAGGCTTTAGACTTCACGTCATTTGTTTTAATAAACGATTTTAACGTTCTCACTTACAACTTACCATTCAATCATGTCGACATCATTTGGAGGAATAGTCCTGATATAAGTTAATCAGGAAAGTTAAATCATAAAACCAGAAACAAGAACAGAACAGACTATTTTACAAGTCATTTTAGATCAACAAGTTAGTCAACGATAACAAAAGGGGGAACAAATCATGACCACGCTTCTTTTACACTGTTTACAATAATACACATCTTAAACAAAAGGCTTATTGAATACTGAATCGTCAACTTCGAGGTTTTGTTCTGCTAAATGCAGTATTTATTGTTAGAACCGTTTGTTTATTTAACAGTGACAGCAGGCGGAGAACGTCAATTCCTGTGGAGTGAGCAGATTCCTGAAACCCATCTGTGTCTCCAGGACTGCTTCAGAGAAAACAATCGCAGATTTCCACCGAGACAACAGGCGAGCAATTATTCAAATCAAACCTTCAGTTTCATGTACAATATCATCAGGTTCAGCTGGAATCCCTCGAGATTCTGACGTCTTTATTTCTTTCTAATCTCTTTCTTATTCTATCTATCTATCTATCTATCTATCTATCTATCTATCTATCTATCTCTCTATCTGTCGTCGGTACTGTTGTCTTCGCACTCTGCTGTTTGCCGTGTCTTCCTGTGTTGTTTTATCCACCTACGGCCCTCTGCTGTGAGAAATCATATTTATAACTGTGTTAAAAAATGAAACATGATTGCCTGTAGGACAGTGAAGTCAAGTACTATAGTATTTATTTTTTCAACCACTTGAAATGATTTGCTGCTCAGCACAAACCTACAGTATACCACTCGTGCAAGTCTGCCCAGAGTGTGTGTGTGTGTGTGTGTGTGTGTGTGTGTGTGTGGACGACCGCTTGATTGCAATCCTGCATTCATGTTCATGTTTACAATGTGTTTTTTTTTTTTTTGTCTTTTACAACACAGTTCACACATACATGGATAAACTGTATTTAGACATATCCCTGGGTGTTATCTGAAGGTGTGAAAATGTGTGGATGAGTATGTGTGAACTCTTTCAATACCAATGTAAGTGCAATAAAGGTTTTATGTTCCTTGAATGAGTAACTATGCACGTCATTACAACTCTATTTAGTTTTATTTAGGGATTTGATGTGAAAGTCCCCACACAATTATTTTGTTACAATGAAACACATGAAAAGATTTGATCTGCAGTATCAGAAACATTTCGCAAAACTTTTATTTTGTTTTTTTCACTACTTGTGTTTGTTAGACCCGAGTAAATAATATAAAAGCTATAGGAGGACTAAGATGAGGAGCCTGAAGCGTCCAGCCTGCTCGGACTGGACGCTCTGTGATGAGGAGGCAGAAACGTCTGGTGGATGGATTTATGAGGGCGAAGGGGCAGTAAAGAGCTAAGCTATCTGATGGGGCCGGGCTAATGGACAGCTCTCCACTCAGCAGTCTGTACTCTGTTCACCCACACAACTCCAAAACTGGAGGCTGCTGGTGGTTGTGCAATGAAAAGCAAAGAATGCGTTTGATAAATCTGCAGAAACATGTATTAATGAGTTGAGGTAAAACTTATGTTTCACAGTCTAGGACCGGTTTTAAAAATGTCTCTAAGAAACTGAAGCACTGGATCCATGCATCCATCATCTACTGTGCATATATTTATCAACCTGTGTGTGGTTGAGTTTAGACTACAAAAATAAGATTAAGATTAAGATTAAGTTAAGGGAAAGATTGTTGTTTGGTTATAAGTTGAAGGTCCTGTGCTTCAAGTCACCTTTTGACTTTTTCAATATTTAAGCAAGATCACCGTCTTCCACTGACTTTGTGTGCTGTGAGTGCCAAAACATAATAATAATAAATGTAAATCAAGCTTCAGTTGCTACAAGCGGATGTTTTGGGAAAAACAAATTAAATGTGTTGTCAGGTATGTTGGTATAAACATTTTGCAATTTGCAGATATGTTTAATAAAAACATTTCCTCATTAAATTGATGACTAACGTTAACAGCATTACATCAGGTACACCCAGGTCACAAAGCTGTACAGACACACACACACACACACACACACACACAGGGGAAACATGAGGCAGCAGTGAACCTCTGCACCATCATTTCACCCTTATTCCTGATATCTTCAACAACTTTTGGTTTACAGGGTGTGAATCTCCAGAAATCTGCCAGCTGAAATCAGACATTAGTTGTTCTCAGCCGAAGCTGATGCCAAATAATTGAATGTGTATATGAATTCAATGTTCATTTACATTAGTTAAAATGTGATTGCTTAGTTAAATTAATTCAAGAAACCCTGGCTAGAGCAGAGTAGAGTTGGGATCTACAAGCCTAAAAAGCACCAGTCAATTTCTGTACTTAAAAAGGCAGTTAATACAAATCTCCTACCACCACTTACCATGTTTTATTCAGTAGAACCACGGAGCCAAAATGGACACATGAATACATTTAGTGTCTGTGTTAATCAGGAAAATCTCTGGAAATCTGCATGTGCCTCCAGACTACAGAGTTTTAGTTTTTTCTCTCTGTCGAGACATGATTTGATCTGATTTGAACAGTCTGAAATGGTTCCCACAGACCCTGCAGGCATTTGAACACACCAAACTGATGATGGGATTTCAACCATCATGGTTAGAAATACAAAATGAAGCGATTTTGTGAGAAAGTTGACCCTTTGAGGTACCGAAGGTTCTCTCAAATGACTGAATATACTCAGCAGGCTCGACGTACTTCTCTGTGTAATTAATCACTTTAGAGAACTGAGTTTTATGGCTTTCTTTTAATGACTGACGGAGTTTCTGTTTCTTCCTAATCCCCTGCTCATGTCGAAAGCTTCAGGCTCTTCAGTCTTCGGGCTCTTCAGACCACAGAAAACTCACTGTTCCTGCCAAATTAATATGTGCAAAGTCCCTTTTTCTTTCAGGTGTTTTTTTGTTAGTTTTCTTTCTTTAAAGTTCTTTCTGTTTTTCTTTTAAATTTTATTTCAGACTTTCCAGGTTTCATTATCTTAAGCTGTTTTCCTTCAAAAATTGAAGGAAAACAGCTTAAAATAATCAATCCAATTTTCAACTTTCTGTCACAATTTTCCAATTTCTTTTTAAACTTTCTATTTCTGTTCCGTCAGTTTTTCATCAATTTTTCAAAAGTTTTTTCATGCCTTCCATTAAAAATGTCTTTGAAGTATTTCGTGTTTGATGGTTTGATTTCTGAGCTTCCTTCTCAACTGTCCAGTATAGGTGTTCTACATATCAAATCTATCAGATACTGGCCTTAACATATAAGCTTTTACTGTAGCACTGAACATGCAAGTGTTTGCCACATGAATGTCAGGTAAATGTAAACGTGTGACATGAAAAGATAACGGTGCCCTTCATTTTTGAAAGAATCATGAACAAAGACGCCAAAGCAAAAATTATTTTAAAAGTTTTAGAAACAGTCAAAAGAAAAGGGAAAAGGTTGAGTTTGTTATGCTGTAAGCATTGCAAAACACGAAACAAACAACGGGCTATCTATTTAAATGCAAAACACGAATAATACATAATTACATAAGATGATATGGTATATTCATGTCCGAATTAAAGGAGCATAGAGTTGTGTGCTAATGTTAAATCTTGTCCATCCCTACATCCTTACATGAATATACCATTTCAATTCATTTAATTATGTATTATTTTTAAATATTAAAGTATCTGTCCATGGATGAGGCCATGATGGTTTTGGATCTCAGGCATATTAAAGATGATTGATTGGCTTTAAGCTTCAAGGGTTGGTTGGTCCAGCTGAAATATCTCAACAGTTATTGGAGGGATTCTCATGAAATTCAGTACAGTCATTCATGTCCCTATAGGGATTAATTAATTGAAACTTTGGTGATCACTTAACCTTTCTCTAGCGCCACCATCAGGTCACAATTTTAACTTGTCCAATACTTTGGTTTATGACCGGATATCCTGCAAAACATAAGGACATAATGATAATTAGCACTTATATTACAATTGTTTGATGACATTTAGCTCTTGTTCCTGTAGAGGTCAAATTCTCTCACTGTAAGTTGCTTTGGGCAAAAGTGCCAGTAAAATGAATGTAAGTTAGTGTAAAAAAAACCTGTTTATTTGAAACTTTACATTACATTCCTGCTTCATTTGAATAAATGAGCCAGTAACACCATTATATAATATATATTTCAGAATGAGAATAATATTTTTGGCCACACATGAGGGACACTGGTCTGCAGCATCCTGGGAGCTTGACGGACTCCAACCGTATCATGGACGAACACCCAGTTGTTGGTTTGAATCCAACACATCACCGTCATTATGCGACTCTGCCATCTTTTCTGTCACTCTCCACTCCACTCCAGTTACCAAGCAATTGAAGATACAAAAAATCATTCTTTTAAAAAAAGCGGTGGTGGACTGGTGCAGATGTTTAAAAAGTCCCTCTGAAGCCGGGAGTCTGTGTGTATCCACCAAAGTGTATCACAGCGGCGGCAGCACTGATCTGAGACCTCTAATTAGCTCCCTGCGCTCTCAAACTCATAATGACCCTCATTTGTCAGGGAATGTGCAGCTTGTGAGCGATACGACGACAGAATGTGAGTTCAGGTGAAGCAGAAGGAAGAGAGCTGCGACTCCCAGGGGGACATTTTGTCTGCCGCATGGTGAATTTATACTCCCTGGCCTGATGGGGGCACTATAATTAAAGGCCGACATTTCATTCAAGCATGTTCTCTCAAACACAACAGGTCTGACTGGGGAGTGATGATACATTTTACCTCAGAGGTTTGATGTTTGAGAACATTGCACCAATAAGCCAGATGGTGGCACTGTAAAAAAAAAAAAAAAAAAAGGCTTTAAAAGGTTTTCATTCAAATTAATGTTGGTACATAAAATAAAATACTTAAATGACACAATACTGGCTGGAATTAGAAACATCCTCAAACTAATTTATGGTTGCAGAGATTTTTTTTAAATGCATCATTGTTACAGCTCCCTTGAGGCAGCAGTGCTGTAGTTTAGCCTCAGTTGTGGTTGTTGAATGCTGATAAAATAATCATTGTTTTATATCTGTTAAAAAAGGTGACGTGTTCAAAATGAACAGATACTCTTTCATCTTGGAATATGGACAGAAAACCTCAGAAAAACTTTTCGGGAAAACCAGCGAAATGTATTTTCAGACAGAGGCTGGTGAAACTGAATGAATAAAATAAATAATAACATTCAGCTCTACTTGACGTGTGCTCACAGTGTACATATTCCTAAATAAAGTGGTGATTACCCAAATCACTACTCTCAGGGCCCAACAGCAAAATTTTGCCCTGGGGCCCCCTAACAGACTAATCGGGCTTTGACATGAGGTGGACCTCCTGAGGGCCTTACTGTGGAGGAATTTCTTGTTGGCCTGGTAACAGCAGTATCTCTATGTATCAAACATCCTATTGATTGTATTGTCCTGCCTTCATAATGTGAAGGTAAACTGCACTGATGCCTGTCACAGTCCACAGATATACAGTATGTACATGTTTAGCCTGGGTGGCTCCAGTGGGACCCCTAACCCTGGCCGGCACGAGTCCTTGCTGTACCCATGAGTGATTAAGAACTTTTCTAAACAACTACAAACTTGTACATTGTATTTCAGGCATTGTTGAAAGCTTTTGCATGAAACTTTTAATTTTATAATTGTGTTAAAAATGTGACAGTTTTCTCTTCAATGCAGAAACTCTGCTCTGTTTTCCTAAAGTGTGTCAGAGTCGGAGCCGTGATGATCTGGGCTCTCTAATTAGCTCCCCTTAGTCTCAAACTCATAATGGGCATCATTTATCAAAAAAAGAAATATTCTGACAAATCTGTGTATTTATAATATATGCCATGAAACAAAAACCAAAACACTTCCAGCTTTGAATTATACAGCACCGAGCCGTTAAAAACCATCTGGGAGAGTAATCTTAGTTTAAATCTCTGAACCCATCGGCTGTTGTCTAGACGGCAATTTAGCCTTGTGGACGAGGGCCAATATTTCAGGGCTACCAGTATCCAGGCCAAGTCTTTCTCATGCATCGACGGTCATAGTAAAAAGCAAAATTGTCATCAGATGATAGCCAATGCGTTCCATCTCTTTTGCTCTCCACACAAACTAGACAGTTTACCTGCCTGCAAACGAAGCCCGCTCAAACGTGATTGGTCAAACTACTCAGACTACAAACGGAAACCAGAACGCTTCCGATACCAAAGTCTTGGTCCTTTGCCTTCAGATTCTGCCTTCATATGCAGATATCTGCTTATAAAAATTACTGTTATTGTTCAGACCATTTAAATGTTTAAAACATGTGGGTGTACAGATTTTATCAGCAGCTTCCTGGTATGAAATTGGTCCTATATCTAAAATGGAATTTCTTTCTGAAATTTCAAATCCTGCCCATGAATAAAATTGTCATGATAATATCAGACAGGATTTTCAGAGCTAGACAGTTAACACAGCCTAGTCTCCGTTTCAGGGCCTACTGTATCAGGGCTCTTCATGCAGCCTCATTCATTTGCCAAATCATGTTAGTCTCCACATCAGAGCCAAACAGGGCCAGGACCCAAAAAACCACTGCAGATGTGACTACTGCTGAGGTGGTTTGTGAGTGCAGCGATAGCTTCAGATTAACAAACTGGGCTTTATATCTTGCTCCACAGACATTTTGGATTGCCCGTTGCTCAGATAAGCCCCGCTCGGCTGGAAACACGGTGGCTGATTAGTTTATTGAGGGCAGTGAAGCGCACAGCCATAATTCACCAAACACTTTTATTACCTATTCTGCTCACAGTTTATGGGATCTTTTCAATTAGTACAGTCACTGCTGTAAACAGACCTGGTTGCTCTGTGTCTTGTCAGCTTTATGCACCACTGGCTCCTTACAATCAGACAAATACACTTTAAAGACCCTGATACTTAAACAGAGGCAGCCGGTAAAAAGTTAGAGAGCTGCTGGTCCGGGACCAGCTGAGGAAGAGGAGAAGATACTGAGAAACAAACTTCCCTCGTTTAACAACTGATGGTGATGAACTCTTAAAGGAGGAGTCTGCTGATATTCTGTTCTTTTCTTATTGTCGACAAATCCCATGAAAAGACCAAACAACGATGAATTGATCCAAGTACTGACTGTTTATAAATCTTCTTCCTCTGTGCCATACAGCTCCATTGCAGCACCAATGAGTCACACTGTTGCACTGGATGACATGTTCCTTCATTACCATGAATACAGCCACTGGAGTTTATTTTGACTCAATCCCTCATACACCGAGCTGATGCCCCAAATACTCACTAGAGCACCAAATGTGTAATAATAAAAAATACACAGCCTTCTCCTGTTTAGTAGTCTGGGAACCAAACTCATGTTTTATTTGCTCTGGCAGATGCGTCGGGCCCATTTTTAACGTATTTTGGGGTGCCCCGTTGGCTTAAGGAGTAAGACACCAAAACATCCTCAGTTTGAATCGACTTTTGTTGACCTTTGTTGCACCTCCCTCTCTGCCTCATTACCTGCCAGCCCTCTTCAGTAGGAACAAATGGGCCTGGGTAGGGGAGTTGAAAGTTGAAAGAGACTGACTGAAATGTTGTTGGTTTTGGTCTTTTCATAATGAGCTCTCACATGTGATACTTCACAATCTGATGAATCCATTTTGTAACTGTTCTATATGATCCATCATGTAAACATTTTCTGATACAGGCGAACTAAATGTATATATATATTTGCATAAATTATGTTTTTAACTACTTTTAAATTATATTTCCTACAATTCTAATGTATATAACATATCTTGAAATGTATGTCACAACCGTAAAATCAGTGGAAAAAAAAAATGATTTGCCTGGTGACATGTAGTTTCGAGGGTTTGTTTCAGACTTTTCTTCCTGGGGTAATGCAGTATTAATGAAAGTTCCCTGTTCTTGTTGTAATAGATGATCTCTCTCTGTGTTTTAATAATGAACAAGCATCAACATGCAGACGATGCTTCTTCTTCTGAAGGGAGAAAATGAGCCCTGGATATCTACAAGCATGCTGCTGAGTGCATGCAGAGAGAGAAGAACGCAGACAAGGAAGAAAAAAAACAGTGGTATTACCCTTTAACCTTTCTGTTCCAGTGAGACAGCAGGCTGTGGTTTTACTGAGGAGCTTATATGAATTTCTACATCTGTCCAAATGTGAAGCAGGACAAAACCTCAGCAAAGCCTTTCTCCTAATAAATAAAACCAAAAAATGTCACAGTGAGCTACTTTTCTAAAGACTGCTGAATGCTTCGTCTCACAATCCCTCATGGATTTAAGGAGGGTCCTGATTTTGAGTCAATGCACAGCACATTTTAACATTTATTATTTATTTATTTTGTCTGGAGGGCGATTGGTTGTGCAGGGCCAGCGAACATTCACCGGTTTATAACATTCATAGTAGAAACGATGAGTCCCCTCAGAGACGTGCCAAGTCTGAACCTGATACTCAGCGCGAGCAGCATATAAAACCATCTTCATATGAGTTTAACAACAGTCCTGTCATGTGCAGCAGAGAGCTGCTGCTGCAGAGACAGTGTAGTGTAACAGGGACAGATTTACTGATAGGAGGAAAAAATCCCTGCAGGTCGTCATTGTTTGCAGGAATTGTGTGTGTGCACGCTGAATGTCCTGAAAACATCACGCTGGTGTCACGGTGTTAAAAGCGCTGTTAGTAATGATGCCTCACAATTAATTGGCTGATGATGAGGCTAGTTATGATGTAATCTCTCTCCCTCTCTCTCTCCTGCACACAGCCAGCCCCCTCCCTCCTCCCTCTCCCTCCATCTCTCTCTCTCTCCCGTATCCCCACCTCTTTCTCTGTCTTTCTCTCCTATCCTAACCAACATGGCCGCTAAGTCGGATGGAGCAGCGGTGTCTGTGGAAGATGACAACACGCCCAAGAGCCTCTCGGAGCCGGGGAACCCCGCCGCCCGGCCCCGCTGCAGCGCCGCCGGCGGGAAACCCTACACCCTGCTGGACTGCTGCTGGGTGCTCTGCGCCCTGCTCGTCTTTTTCTCCGACGGCGCGACCGACCTGTGGCTGGCCGCCTACTACTACCTGAGAGGAGACTACTGGTGGTTCGGCTTGACGCTCGTCTTCGTCGTGGTGCCCTCCGCCGTCGTCCAGGTGCTGAGTTTCAGGTGGTTCGTGTATGACTACTCGGATCTGAGCGGCGGGGACGGAGCGGCGAGCGGCAGCGGGACCGGCGCGGCGGCGGCGGCGGCGGCAGGCGCGGCAGGCGACAGTTTCAGCACCAAGGACAGCGACCAGCGCGGTGGGAGCGCGGCGACGGGCAACGCCGCGAATGCTACCCCGGTTTACACGTCCTCTGCCCCGCCTGCGACGGCAGGGAGAGTCGGGGCCCCCCGGAGGTGCTGCACCGTCTGCATGTGGGTCTTTCAAACCGTGCTTCACGTCCTGCAGCTGGGGCAAGTCTGGAGGTAGGACCGCTGAGGTGGTGTGCGTGCGTGCGTGAGCGCATACGTGCTGGTGTGAGTTTAATATGTGCGCTATCCTGCTCTGGAGGTGTGTGTGTGTGTGTGTGTGTGTGTGTGCGTGCGCCCGTGCTCACTACTTGTGTCTGCGTGTGCGTGCGCCCATTGATTTCCATTTGTGTGGCTTGTCCCCCGAAATATTACCTTTCCTTCTCATCCACTGGTGACAGGAATTTGCTGAAATCTGCCAGCAAACAGTGAGATTCTTTTGTCACAAAGCTGAAACCTTTACAACCCTGATAGTGAAAATATGAATGAGTCTCCCGTGAGCCTTTTTGTCCATCTGCCCTTCTTGTCCTGGTTGTGAGGGACTGTGGACGGTTGCATACAGCTGTGGTCTGAGCTCTAACCTACAGTTTCTCTCCCTGGTTCCTCTGTCTGTCATGGTCCTGACAGGCTGATAGGAGCATTATCAAAGCTCTGTGGCTCAGCCGGCGCTGCTCTTCTCCTCTGGCTGCTTGTCATGTTAGTGATCTTGAAACTGAATCTTTTTCTTCCTCCACACTCAGTGCAGTTTTGGATGAGAGCATCAGTGAGATTGGTAAAATGTAAAATGAGAGGACGCTTGGGCAAAATCTTTAATGGAGCATTCCACCCAGAGCACATCCAAACTAATGTCCCCTCCTGTGCTTTGAACTGTGTGTATTCCCTGTTAAGATGTGTGGTTTGCTTTAATTAAAATTCCTCCAGAGAGCTACGTTCACTTGGTGTGAGACGACGTGTTGACTTGAATATGAAAGTGTCGCCTCAAGTCTCTAGAAATTAATCATTTTTCAAACATTGTGAAGCACAATTAACATCTTGATAGGCTACTTCAGGCTCACACACCATCAAGTATTCAGTTCATCACAGATGTGATATACAGTCCAGGTACAATGAAACCAGAGTCAACGTCAAGTCAATCAAAATCACAAGAAAATGTCTGTAATAAGCATTATGAAGAAATAGGAATCACACCCTGAGATGTGAAAATGTTCACTAATATTTGTATTAATCATATGAATGAAGTATTATATGCAGCAGAGGGGCTGTAGTCAAGTCCACTGAAGTCAAGACAGAGTCACATGTTCACAGTGAGACTCATAAGTTCAGTCCTTTGGATTTATTTCTCTGAAAAATGTATAATAAATATATAGATTATATGATTACATTGTAAATAAAATATACTTGTACAATGTTAAAATACATTTACTCAAGTACTGTATTAAGGCAAAATTTTGAGGTGTTTGTACTTAACTTGAGTATTTCCATTTTCCACTATTTTGTACTTCTGTTACACTGCATTTCAGAGGGAAATGTTGTGCTTTATTTCACAGCGAGTTACTTGTTACTTTTCATATTTTAGATGTCAGAGTTGCAAGACATTTCCCTCCAAACCTCTCAGATGGTTTAATTAAAACGACAGTTCAAGGCCTAAAGAGGCCAAACTCTCCAATATTTCACCTAAGAAACTATAATGAGAGAAAAGTCCATATAATGAATACAAATTTGTGTCGCAGAACTTAGTTTTTTCTTCTTTCTCATCCCATTAATCATGTCACCTCCCTTCCCACTTATCTTGTAAGATAATGGATGGAGCCTGACCCCTGGGTTGGGAACCACAGCACTAAACTCCAACTACACCAGCTACAACTGTAAAATGCTTTGTGTTGATGCAACATTAACATTCTAATCATTTAATATATAATATAATTTGTCAATCACAGGGGTCAGTTTTCTGCAGAACAAGTACTTTTACCATGACGCATTTAGCTGATACTGATTGTAATGGTTGATTTTTACATCATGGTACTTTTACTTAAGTAAAGGTTCTTCTTCCACCATTGCAAGCTATGACAGTATAACGTTTTTCTGTCTAAAATAAGGATGTTTATGTGGCAAAGATGCACCATAGAATATAAGGAACCTGCTCTTGTAATATTGAAGCACTTTAGTGAACCGACACCTGAGTGACAGCAGAGCAGCCACCGATGCTAGGCAGAAAATCCAAAAGTGCCAAACAAAAAGAAAGAAAGAAAGCAAAGAAAAGCCAACTGGACTTGGTCAAGACCAAAGACTGTAATAGGTCAGACCAGTGACTGAAAGAGTCGAAATAACCACGAGAGTGAGATAATTTAAAAAGAAGCCTTGAGGCCAGAGACCCAGAGCAACCTTGAGTAATGCAGTACTAATATACAAGCATACAGACAACAAGGTAACACTCTGCAGTAGCTTTCAAAAAACACTCAAATAGTCAGAAAACAGCTTCAAATCTATGTTCTACCCTGCAGTGCCCGACAGAAAAAGTTGTGCAGTAATGAAAAAAGTTTTTTTATTGGAATATGATATTTTCCAGCGCCGCTCAGGCTGCCAGTTCAGCAGGAAGCTTCTTCTTTCTGCTCGTCCTTGTCCTGTTCATGTGGACAGTTGCCGGAGGAAGTTGTGTGTTCCCGTGTCAAACTCGGACACTGGGGGAAGACATGGATACGTGCCTTTGCTCAAAGGCACTTAAGCAACAAATGCAGGGATTGATAGGATGAAACCTCTCTGGTTGTTCTAATTTATTCTAATATGAATCGCTTCTCAGTTTTTCACAGAGCACTGTGAGTAAATGAGTTGACCAGCCTGCTGAAGTGCCCTTGAGCCCCTTAACTACCTGCTACAAGGCTGCAGCTGACCTCCGACCTCTCTGTGAAGGTAGAATAAGGCAGGAAAACTTCTCTTTTTTTTAAATGAGGTTGCATCAACTATTTCAGAAATAGAGCATGTGGGAATTCACACGAGTACAATTACATGCAGGCTCAGTAATGAACTGCATTAATGAACAACAATAAGATGCTGAGAGCTGGAGAATGAGAATGGGAATGAGTTGGTTTTAATGTGATAGCTGCAGCCAGGAGAGTCGGACTCACTGTGTTCACTGTGACTCAGATTTGAGTCTGACTCCAGTTTTAGATTGATGAGCTAAGATTAATTCAGCACATGTGAAGAGTTTCTCCTGCAGGAGAACATTCACATTTCATTTTTTTTCCCCTTGCCATGTGATTCAGATCTGATCCTCTAATCAATGTGAGCAGCATACAAAAATGCACCAGGTCTTGTTTTCTCACTTCACATCTGGGACACATTTGCAGTGAGAAACCTACACATGAAACGCATTTTATTTCTCAAATCTGGAGTTTTCTTGGCTCATGTTTTCAATCACCTGCGAATATTCTTCATCATTTTGCATCATAGCAGCTCAGCAGAGTCAGCGGGAGGAGAAGATGATGGAGATGAAGAACAACTGTAAGAAAAAACGTTAGGGAGAGGCCTAAAATCGATTAAATTAGTTTTTGGTTGTAAAATAAAAGGCTGTTACTTACATTTATTTGCAAAGAAATACGCAAGAGACCTCTGGTCTCGAAGACAATGACAAGCGTCCACACCACACTGGGGACACCCTTTCTTTATAGACCTGGCTTTGTGTATGTGGCCATTGTTGTGTTGAAACAGGAAAGGGCCAAAAACAAAGTGCTGCCTAAAAGTTGAAAGCACACTATTGTCCAAAATATCGTTGTATGCTGTAGAGTCGCCTTAATTGGATCCAAGGGGAGTCCAAACCATGAAAAGCAGCCTCAGACCAAGTATGTGACATGTCCACCAGCTTTTTCCAATATGTGTATTAACTGCTTTTCTCTCTTTTTTATAATTGTAGACATAACATCTTTCAGTTTTGGAGTGTTGATTGGAGAAAATAAGACATTTGCGGATGACGCTTTGGGCTCAGCGACATTTTATAGACCAAACTATTAATTGAGAAAATAACCGGCTGGTGAAAATAATCGTTTATTGCAGCCTTACAAAAGTCTTGGAGTCTCTGCAGTGTAAATTAGATTTAGTAAAGCGGATCACAGTTAGTATCAGTATCAGATGCATCTTTAATCTCTATTTAACCTTCACTTGTGTTTCTGTCTGTCTGCTGCATATCCTGCTGGCTAAACATGTTTTAATATTCAGCCTGTTCATAGTGAACACTCACGTCAAATTCTTTGTAAAAGTCTTTGAGGGTTTTGGCACATTTTCTGATTTAAAATCTGAATTAAACCTGCACTGAAATGAAATTATTAATATCATTATTATTATTAGAAGGCTTTAGTAAACATACACTGAGCCCTTGTTTTTTTTTTTTTTTTTGGTATTCAAATCACTGGATTAAGGAAAAATCCCTACTTTTGCTGACTTTCATCTTTTTACTTCTTTGTCTTGCACATATCTGTCAGTCATTGAATGATAATCCATGTAAATACTGACAGAGAAACAGAGTAGCTAGTGGCGATTACAGTCTGTTTTGCATCTTTTTTTCCTGAATATTACTAAACAAAACCAGATATTTCCAGCTGCAGCATAAGAGCAGAATTCTTTCAGTGATCTAAAACATCAAGCTTTGGTGCCAATCTCTTATTTTCTCATGATGTTTAACTATCATGGAGAAAAATCCAACTCAAAAGAGATACACAGACCAATATCCACATTCATAGGAGCAGAGAGCCCATAATGCTTTGCAGTATGAAGACAGGTTGAGGTTTGAATCAAGGTCGACTCACCTTTTCTCGAGTGGAGACTCTCGCTCGGCTGTTTGTATCACTTTCTCCATCTACATTTAAAATCCACAGCTGAAAAGCAGCAAGGTCACATCTCTTTATCTCGGGGTTGTTGAAAGGCGTTCTGGGAATTGTAGGAAATCTCTAACTGAAGCTGAGTAGATGAAGCACTTTTCAGAGAACGTGGGTTCACTCAAGACGTGATCTTAGTGCTTTATCACAAGTAATCTTGATTTTCTTGAGTGTCATGAACTGTAAGAGGACAGATTGATGTTTTATTTTTAAGGCTGGATACACCTAGCCAAAATAAATGTAATCTAACACAGTTCAGTAATAAATCTTCCCTTTAGAAGTGTTGATTCAACCTTATGATAATTTTCTGAGGATGCAGTTTGTGGAGCTGTTGAACTGCATTGCGTTATACAGAGAGGCGTTTCTGTTCTCAGGCTGCCTTCACTGATATAAATGGGGCGGACACAATATAACCTGTTAGTTTAAAACACATCTCTAAAACACTTCTTTCAAGAAGAGTGACGGAGGAACGCGGGGTTTATTGCAAGACTGTCGAATTAGACTGCATTATTTTTCCACTAGGTGTACCTAATAAACTGGCAACTGAGTGCAGATTTAAAGTGACCTCAATCAACCTCTACTGTTGATCAATACAAACAAGTAAACTTGACTAACTGGTCCTGTGTAGCTATCTGTGTTTAAGATAATAACTTATGACTCTTGGACAGATGGACAGATGAACAGACAGTTGGACGGACGGACAAAGCATCAGCTTCAGTCCTGCCTGGAGTTCAATGGTCGGCCAGCGATGCAGTTTTCAGGACAATCCAATTGGTTCCTGTCTGTGCCAGACCAGATCGATCAATAGCAGAGAAAAGTAATTGAACAGGTTCCAAATGGTCACTCAGCTCAGGTGGTCGGACTTCTAGCCGTGTCCGTCCGGCCGCGGCTAATAATCAGCCCGAGTGGCAAACTGGCAGCTTCGGTGTAGCTCAATACGCTGAATCATTCAAATCTTTGTGAGTGTGTGTGTGTGTGTGTGTGTGTGTGTGTTCAAAGAGGGGTCGCTCCACTGTTCATTCACAAATGAAGTGACTCTCAGTGATTATTGCTCTTACTTTTCATTTTAATTTGGGGGCCTGTCACTCAGTGTCTCTTTAAATGGTGGCTCCCGGGGGTAACGATCAATTGGCAGCCATGTTGGAAGAATGACAATAAAAGCAGGTCCTCCTGTCGCATCTTTTACCTTTATAATATGTGGCCATTTATAGACTTGTAAAACATAACACTGGCCTTTTTTCAGAGCATCCTTTCCATCCTTTCTGTCGCAGAGACAGGGGCAGATGAAGTGTTTTGGAGGCCCAAGCCAAACACAGGCTTGGGGTCCTGCTTATCGTCTATTCTTGCTCTTATCTATCCTTGTTTTTCTTAACATCAGCCCTTTTCACAGCGCCCAGCTCTGCTGAATCGATGATCTACTGCAAAGGTTTCCATGATAAACTGAATCTCTAATTTCATCTGTGGGAAAAGACTCACATTAATACATTTCTATTGATGTTCCAGTTTCAGTCAGTTCTCTAATATTTGTCTATGCAGTTGAGATCTTTGACTGACAGTTGGCAGACGTGTGATTACTGTAATGATCCTTCTTGTAATCTTGTCTAATCTTGTAGTGTGTTCACTGTGCAAAATAAAGTTAGTATGTACAGTATACAAAATCTGCTAAACTTTTAAATTGGCTGTTGATGGAAACTATGGTCTCACAAAGGAAATGCCTGATTTTTCCTTTGTTGGACATCCATTATGTTGCTCACAGCTGCAAAAAAATAAAATAAATTGAACATGGTGGTGAAACAGCTCCAGTAAGAGTTAAAAAAAGAGTTACTCTAAACTTTTACTCTTTGTCAAGTTTAAATGACTGGGGCATTTCAAAGTGGCAGTTTGATGTCTGTCAGGACACGTATTGCATCATTTACTGCTCATACAAAATGAGAAAGTACTTAATCTCTTGTATATAAACTGCAAAAGGGATATACTACTATTGGAAAGGTATGAAAATAGGACACTGAGTTTATTTTGTTGGACCAGGGTGTGTGCAGGGTCAGAGATGACATCATAATTAATGATGTCTTTGGTAATTAGTGCAGATGCGACACACCTGGAGAGAGAGCGGGAGTTTGTGCAATGTTGAAACAATAATGTGGAGGTGGTGAGCTGCTTCTGCTGCATTTGTTTTGGACTTTTTATCAATTTGGAATTTTTTTCCTGCTAAACAAAACCTGAACTGCCTGCAGTGAAGAAAAGAGCGAGTTGGTCCAAAGTCGGGAGATGTTGCCAGCTGCAGCACACAAGAACGGGCTCCTGGGTTATGGGAACATTAGGTGGAAGGTAGGCATTTTTTACTTCAAATGTGGTCTTCTAAAATCACATTATAGTCACAAAAGTAGGCTGCTGTTTTTGCAGAAAATTAATAAGTAAAACCTTATTATAACGCAGTGAAACAAAAACACTTTGCATATTGTGTAATTGCAACGTCCGAGATTCAGATCTGACCAGGGACGATTGCTCTTTCTGTCCTGTTTCTTTTGTCATCTTCAAGAGAACCTCAAGGTCTCCTGGATTTATTTATCCATGAGGAGTCGGAGAGTACGGCCTTGGATCATTAGATGGTAAACAGTGAATAGCAGCTGTTTCTTCCATTTCTGCTGGGCGAGAGAGAGACAGCAGTAACTGTGTCGAGACAGGACGATGTATGATAATAGGTTGTCAGGTAAATTTAACTCCCGTGGCTTTCTTGGTGAAGTCTTCTGCTGTGACAGGGCCGGAGAGCCCTTAAGGTTTGATCCTGCGGCATCCATTGACCTACAGGGAAATAAACGAGGGAGTGATGAAAGTCAGACAGAAACACAGACTCAGAGTTGGACAGCTTGATGGACAGATGTGAGAACAAAATGTCCACTTCAAAGCACTTTCTTTTGTCTCTCTAGTCAATACATTCACCATAGTTTTCAGAAATGTTAGAGCTACAATTCAACATTTTTAAATGTGACATAATCTTTAACTCAAATGAGCAACTCTGGATTCCTCTATCAGCCCAAAGTAAAAATGAAATGATGGCCTCTAAGAACACTAACCTGGGAGTATTTTAGCTTTTGAGGGTCTCCCTGTTATGAATTTTTGAATTTCTGAAGGTGGAAAATCTAAATTTAGGCACCTTGAGGCTCTAGCAAACCAAAATAAAACATTTGTACCAAGATATCTGTAAAAAAAAAAAGACAAATCATCATTTGCTTTTGGCATAACGGGAAGATGAATCCTAATAAAGTATAGTTTTCGTCTGGTTTGGATCTGAAACAATTGGTAGATTTAAGAAGAAGAACAATCAGAAGAAGAACTACTGTTGGCCACACAAAACAAACAATAAAATGCAGATTAATTAATAGCGGACTATATCTTCACCGATACAGGATTTTTGAGGCCGACCCTGATATTGATATTGATCATGGCAAATGTTTGATATGTTTGCCTATTATTATCTTTACACAACTGATTACATAAACTTTTTTTTTTTTTTTTAACAATTGTGACCAAGAAATATAAAGTCCAGGAGATTTTATTGGTAAAACAAGCTTGTTATTACACTCTGGTGGACAAACTGTGGAATAGTGACACTTTTTTAAAACACATGTTTCGCATTTCTTTACTTCAGCGAGTTTCTCATCATTTATCTGCTGACGTGTACGCTGAAACAGATATCTGCAACCAGCTAATATCAGCCGATATATCGGTCGGGCTCTGATTACTTCCAGACCCAGTCTGTTTACTCGTGGTATGAAAAATTACAGAACAATTTCATTCAGTTGCTGTTTTGCGATAAGTTGTGGTAAATAAAATGACAATAAATTTTGTAAAAAACACTTGTAAGTGGTGTTTACAGTGGATAAGCTTTTATTTTCAGCCTTCACTGAACAGTGCAGTAAGCTGACTGTTACACTGGAAGGTAAATGTTAGCTCTTTGTGGGCTGCTGTAATAACTGGTGGACTGGTGGTGGGGACAGTGTGCCCTAAATTCAGCCTGTCAAAGAGTGTTTACTCCCGGCTGAGTACCGCACTGAGTGAGCTCCTTTAGTGAAATGGTTCATTTTTATCATGATGACGGTTTAGTTGGTCAGCTGGTGTTTGAAGTGGTGGAGCGTGTTGGGAGCGACAGACGGTAAATGTTGCCTTAGAAGGCGACTCTAAAGGACAAAAGTCTGTCTGCTGGTATTTCTCATTAAGTTGTCTAGTTGAGGTTTGAGTTGATTTCAGCTGGGTCATAAGTTTTTAATGTTATATTTTAATGTGGGAGAGTGCAGTTCACATTCACAAGCATTTCTTTTATTTATTTTTACAACTCTTACAAGCAAATACTTGAAGAATTCATTAAATTTGCCTTTATTATTGGAACTGAAGATTCCTGGAGGGACAGAAAAAGTCATTAAAGAAAATTACAATGCTTCACAATAAAAGCCTTAAGCCATAATGACTTCACCTACCTGAAAGACTTTTACTTTGAAGCTGCAGCGGGATGGGATTCAGACACGTGTGTCCATCAGAGGTTAACTGGCGCCGTGATTGGCTGTGATGCGTTAAACCCAGAAGCCGCTCTCCTGTCCATGTTTGAGTCGTACCTCCTCTTCCTCACGGTGGCCAACGCGTGTGAAGGAACACACTGCATTTCAAAACATGTCTCTTTAAGAATTCAAAATCCCGGGACTGTGAATGCACATAGGTTTATGTTAAATTCAATAGAGGTATTGATTATGAATAAAAATATGCCTGGAGGGAGGTTTTGATGATCCACAGCCTTCTGCCTGTCTGTAGGTCTCCCCGTCTGCCCGTCTCACTCTCTGTCTGTCCTGCTCTCAGTCTGTGTCTCTGACTGATGTTCTGTCTCTCTGTATGCTCTCCTGTCTGTCGGTCTGTCAGACGGTGCTGAATAATTCACTACAGCCCTTGAGGGAGCTGTCAATCAAATTGCCTGTGAATGTGTGTATTCAGTGATGGGATGTAGCATTTCCTGCTATCTTCCCATGTCATCCGATGTCTCTCTCTCTCTCTAACTGCATCTATGTCTCTCTGCTTTTGCTTTTAGTCGTTAACCTAAAATCAACACAGAGGAGGTGGTGGGTGGCGTGGGGGGGGTTGCGGGATGTTGCGTTTAAAAGTTTGAAACGTCTCACACGTGCTTCTCATCTCCCCCTTCAGCATCCTCTCAGTGTGTTTGTGTATCTGTGTGTTTGTGTGCTGTATGTAGGACAGCATGTGGTTTGCACATGCTCACTTAGTGTGTGTTGATGCATGTTATTTGCATGTGCCCTGCAGGTTGGCGCACACACACACACACACACACACACACACACACACATACACACATATTGAAGTATGTGCCTATGTATGGATAATGAATTCAGACGTGAAATTAAAGCATTCACACATACAAACACGCACTGCTCATATATCATTTTGGTTCTGCGACCAGCTGCAAACCTGCAGATTAAATTGACAGAGTCTGACGTTCCAGCAGCAGCGTTACATTAAATATAGGTTAAATTACAGCCTACACACTAATTAATTCATTGTGAAATAATTGTTGATCCTCATTTCATAATGTATCATCAGTTAATGTTTTGTAATCGTGACAGGCATACACCACGCAACCTTTAACCCCCTGAAACCACAGTGACCAGGTGAGACCAAACAGCTTGTTTCTGTGGTTGATTCATCAAACAGAAACTAAAGACATCAACTGATAACACAGAAGCAGGGTGTTTTTTTTTTTTTGTTTTTTTTGTTTTGTTTTTCTTTTTCTTTTCAATTCAGGCTTGTTTGACCGATAACTTATCATTCCCAATGATTTGGCTGTTTTTATCAGTTAAGTCTGTAAAGAAATCAAAAGCAGAATTGTGTGCAAAGCTAAATGAAAAGTCAGGCTGATAGCTGATTGCGCGCATTCCTAAGAAAATAATTTAATTTTAAAAGATTTTTGTGAGAATCAGACCGTACAGAACAGAACCTTTTCACATACCTCACTTCATGCAGTCGTGGAGCCAAACACTGCACTGTCACATTTTCCTGACACTCTTTCAGTGTCACATGTTGACACAATAACGATAGATAGACGGACAGGATGAAAGAAGACAGGTACAATACGTATTTAATCCACGTGATCCTAACTCCTCATAACTAGTTCAACCCGAGTGTATAAACATCTTCAGCAGAGTTTTCAGCCTGCTGAACAGTGAACCACCTCGCGGCTCGCTGCGAGCCTCAGAGCTGCAGTAATGACCCAGTTTCTCCTCAGGGATCAAGAAAGTTCATCTTGTTTTACAGCCCTTTGCTCCAAATTAACTGCTCAGTCGGAATATCTCCACTTGAATTAGATCATTATCAGCTGACGGATTGGGAAAAGCAGACTGTATTTTTACATTTGTGCTGGTGAATGAAGAGTTTTATGGTTTGAGTCAGTTAAAACCAGACTGAGGGAAAGTAGGAGCCCTCAGGAGGGAAGCAGCTACGTGCTGTTTTTCCCCCCACCACTCTATTAGGGTTAGGGTTAGGGGTTAGGGTTAGCCTTCGCAATCACGTTCGTAAGTGTGGCTTAAATCTAAGCTGACGCTTGGCTCCTGATCATTTGGTGGTCAGATGGAACAAAATTGTGATATTGTTTTATCTCCTTTTCAATGGATCACAATTTGAGCATCCATTTTAGGACATACGTCAAGTGAATTTTATTAATGTAGCCCAGTATCACAAATGTGCCTCAGGGGGCTTTACAATCTGTACAATATATGACACCTTCTATCCTTACACCCTTGATCCGTATGTGGAAAGCTGCCGAAAAAAAAAACTTTTTAATGGTGGGGGAAAAAATGAAAGAAACCTCAGGAAGAGCAACAGAGGAGGGATCCCTCTGCGACGATAGATGTTTGTACATAATAGACCAACATAGTACAATTACAGACAATTTATGATTTATGTCCAGTGGCAGTGCAGACAGTAGTGTCCTTTTTATGGTGGAAAATAAGGGTGTGTAGACTGGACTTTGTGCCCTGCCAAGATCTGCAATTAATGTTTGTTTTCTTTGTGTTTTTAACTGTAATCATGGACCTTTTCTATACTGTAGTTGGTATTGAACAATGTTGGCAGTGAACATTCAAAAAATTGTCATTGAACATAATTTGTGGTTTTGCAGAATGTTCTTGTCTGTGTTGACACAAACACAAAGTTAGGTACAGTATAGTATACTGGTTAATTTGTATTCTTTATTCTCTGTATTCTCTAGAAATACCACGCTGTCATAATATGTGTTGCTTACACTTAAAAACACAGTGTGGTGTGTTTCTAACACACTAGGTTTGTGTGTTAGAAACAGCACCAGACGATCTGCATCACAATCAGCAGGTTTACCTAGTTTTGAAGTCCTCTTAATTAAACAAACACATGATTTGTTTTTGCCCTTTAGAGTGACATATAAGCATTTTCTCATCTTCCTTGCGTACACACTAAAGTGCATTTAAACTGTGATACAACTGCTTAGGAAAAAAATGTCAAACTGCATAGTCACCGACTGAATCTTTGACCCGAACTGAGCAAGGTGATTCCCACCTCTACTGTGGACTCTTTGGCTGGATTACGTCACACTATTTCCTCCTTTTACAGAAAACAGTTGTAATCCCGACGTCCGTAGAGGACTTTGTTCCTCAAACGTAAAGATATGTTGTTATTGGGCTTCTGCTGGAACAGGGACAGTATCTCTGGAGTTGAACCTCTGGGTAGTTTTATAGAATGTTTCTTGCCTCTGTGTCCACAGCACAAACTAAAGGGTCAGTGCGACAACAACTCACTATGTGGCACATGGCAACCATCATGTGAAATCAATATTATTATATTATATTAGTCTAATTGGTCAATCTAAACTCCACCAGTAGTATCAGATAAATGGCAGCAAAATACATGTCATCAGTGAGTTACTGAGGCATAAAGTTCAGTCGTGGCCCCAGAACATTTTACAAGTTTTGAGATTTACAAGTTTTATGTTAACTTCCATGTTTTCCTCGTGGTTTCAGTGTAGAAAACAGGTGAAGGATGAATGAAGAGATGTATAGATATAGATGTATGGTGTAATCTGGGACAGTATATGGACTCAGGCCTGCACAGGGTTTGTTAGTTTATCTCTGTGTGCGCTCCAGTGATGCATGTTAATAGCGTGTACCCTGCAGGTGTACACACACACACACACACACACACACTCTCAGACACGCAGATTTTTCCCTCTCTTTTGGTCTCTTCTCTTCCTTTCGTTCATACAAACACATTCAGACATGTTCTCCTTGAGTGTGTGAACTTTATGTTCCAAGCCCAGAGGAACAGTTGTATCGCTGTGGATTCTAGTTTTCTCTCTCCGAGCTCTCTGAACTCACACACTCTCTGATCTGTCCCTCTGGATTTGTGTGTGTGTGTGTGTGTGTGTGTGTGTGTGTGTGTGTGTGTGTGATCACGCTCGAGAGGAAAATCCTTCAAATACAAGGACCTTTTTTTTTCTTTCAAGACTAAGACATAGGGACCATTTTAGGGCCTGATGCTTAAATTCAGTGACACATTTTGATATTTTATCACAATTTCCATTTTTCTTCTTTGACTGCTCTAATCACAACAGTTGTTTATTCTGTATCCAGTTTATGACCGTTTCCTTCCAGGAAGTGATGCATTTTCTCTTTTCAGTTTTTTTGGAACATGTCTTGCCTTCAAATTGATGTTTTGACTTTGTCGAGTACACGATACAACTACTACGCAACTAAAAACATGGAAGCCATAAGACTCCCCTATATTCTTTGTTCAAAAATTTTTTTTAATAACATTATTATTCTATTCAATACCATCATTCAATTAATTGCAGCTTTTTCATAAAAGCTGAGGAATCTGACTTAATAATACGCAGCATCGGAACAAGCTACAAAACATAACGTTTACATATTATCACCATATAATATTCTTTTAGTTAGTTAGTGGGTTAGTTAGTTGCCTTTTTCCACATCCAGCAGTTGTTGAGCAGCTTATCATCCTTCAGATGTTCCACTTTCTTCACCAGCTGTGCTGTGCAGGTAATGTAAAGTGGGTTCATTAGAGGCTGTTTGATTCTAACTGCAGACTGCTATTTGCCAGTCATATAACCAAAACAATGAGTTAAAATAGGCTAAAAAAACTCTGCAGAGTTGGTGATGACTCTATTATTTATCTTGATTTATCACTACAAGCAACACAGTTCACAGCACACAGACCTTTGATCCAGGGTTAAATACTGATTAGTGCAGGCACGTTTTAATGTCATATTTTCAAAACTGCTCCCAGACACAGGTTACAAAAAGAAAAATTGTGAACCAAACTTCTTTTTGAGAAAAATGTGAAACAAGTAAAAGGACAATACTCAGTTTTGTTGGAGTTAGAGGAACTGTGGCTTAAGACACTTGAGCACACAACCCCGTCATGGTGAAGAGAAACGCCTGCAGGAATTCAAGATACATCAAAAGGACATCACAGTCCCACCCACACTGTTTGACAGGTGCTGCCTGTAAAATCCAGTGAGGAAACATCCCAACAGTGAGAGATACAGTAGGTAACAGGGATTGAGACAAACTGTAGATTAGATGTCCTGCACACATTCAGATACAACACATTTCGTTGCTGCTAATTCACTGTCCGACACAGACGGGTACCATTTCAACCTCATAATGAGCCTCACAGCAGCAGCTCTGAGCCACAGTTTGAACCATTCTGTTGCATTTTCCGGCTAACTGCATATCGCTCCTGGCCTGCTGTGTCCTTTTTGTTTAACAGCATAGTAGACTGAAAAAATAAGAGTTCTGCAGCCTGTTAAGCCTAACCCGTGGAACCCTGAACCATCCATTAGGCAGCATAAGCTCACGTTCCCCAAATCAAACATGAGAGGGATCCGATGCAACTTTGATGTACCAGCTAGACTCAACAGTCGTTTTGTACATGCAACCTAAAATTCTGACTCCAGTGTTTGGCCCGAAGTCTTTGAGGTTGTCTAGGCTGTAAAGAATATGCTCAAACAGATGATTCAAATGCATAACGACTGAATAAGCAGAAAACAGAATCCCCAAAATGTATCCTAATGACTTTGGTGATCCTCTTACTTTTCATCTCGCACCATCATGACTTCTTCTGTTGCAATCTTCCATTTTTTGTGTGCGCTGTCTGTACTGTGAACACTTGCGCTCAGTGTTTCTGATTACACATTCTTCTTGCAGTTGCCAGCACCTCCGACCCTGAAGTACATGCTGTGCGCCAAGATTTTTTCTCTTATCAGACCTATTTAAATCAATGAACAAATCAGAAATACTGGCAGTGTTTGACACGTAAAACACATTATACCAATAATTCGATAACGTGCCAAAGGCAGCGTACCATAGGTAAACAGACTGTTCATAGCTTTGTCAGCCTGCAGTCATGTGAACTGTTTTGGTGATATACACTCACGTCTGATCAGCCCTCTCCTCTTTGTGGAGAGAAATGAGGCTCTGAAGGAACAGGCCTGATGTATCAATCACCAACCTGTCCACACTGCATAGCCTCGGCTCTGTTTTGCTGGCATCTCCCTCTTCTCTGGACTCGACTCGCCGGGCCTGGTCCTGCTCTCTGTTCGCCTCAAGCACAACTATAAAGTACACATTGTGTTTGGGAGTTTTTTCTTCTGGAGGTTAAATAATGAAATGAGCTCAGAAGAATACGCCACATTTTAGTTTTTACACCTTCGTTTTGTTTGAATTTGCCTTGATGTTTTTTTCAACTCCAGTATTTGGATTGAAGCTCTTCTCACATTTGTTGTACAATCAAATAGAGAAGTAATGAAAAAGCTTAAGTGTCTATTTAAAGAGAAATTAAGTCAAATTCTAAGCCTATTTTTTCCCCCATTCTTGAAGAAACATTCAACAACTGAAGTCTCTCCAGAGTGTAAAGTCTGTCAGCTCACGGTCAAACAAGGACTCAAGTTTTCTTACTTTAATTTTAAAAGTACCTTTTATTTGACTTACAAATATTCAGAAAGTTTTTCTAAATGTTGGGGCTTTTATTTTGGAATCCCTTTGAAAACCTCTTCAGAGGAAAGTCTAGCCTCAGGTTGACTTTTGAGTGGTTAGAAGTTTTTGGGATATTTACCATAAACTTGTCTCTCTTATGCATTTTTTATTTTGTTTCTAGCTCAGTCGACTCTTATGTTATGAGTAATAGCATGAAGCAGTTTAACTATGCATTCACAATGCAGGCACCAAGGTCAGCAAGACAGTTCCCGACCAGACCCTTCCTATAAACAAAGCGTCCATTTCAAAGCCAACATTTGCCTATTACTGTTACACCAAGGACGTTAACGTTTGGTCCTGTTTGTCTGTTAGTTAGCAGCAAATCTCAAAGTACTTGAACAGCTTTTACCTAAAGTTTGAAAAGTTTTGCCACAGGCCCGGTAAGGTTATTATTGGTTTAGTTTGGGCTTCACCTTATGTTATTGCTCAAAAGTCTTAAACTGTGAGGTATAGAAGCAATTTTTCAGTCTAATTTTGGTCCGAAATGTATTGGCCAAGCCCATTTGCACAAAATGATTAAAACAATCCCAGCCAACATCTATGGTGTGATATTCCAAGACAAGATTTATGTGTTTTGACATGCTTTTCCAAACCCAAAGACAGGCACAGATACAAAAACGTACAGGCAATGATGCAAAAACAAAAATATTCAGTATGAAAGCACTCTGTAGGAAGAGACAGTGGCAGACGACAAGATTTCTAACAGGTGTTAAAATCAGGAATAAATAAGGTGTTTTAAGACACTCAGCAGACTGGGTGTCCTGAGCTCATCAGCCAGAGTTTTATAGTCTGGGGGGGTCATTGTAACAGAAAGCCATGTCCCTCATGGTTTTCAGGTTGGAGCGGGGTTGGTGGAAAATGTCTAGGCTACTAGAGTGGAAGTAGAAGTGGGCTGGAGGGTGTGTGCGCCTGAATAAGGTCACAGAGATAATGGGGCGCAGATCCATGAACAACATAAATAATAACATTTCTATCGTTACAATAACAAGTTGAGAGGATTGTGCAGCCTGAGTGGAGGTTGAGCTCTCTGCTTTCCAGTTTCTATTGTTTTGGCTCTTAAACAACAAGTTCCGCCCTCCCCTCCTGTCAATCAAACCCACTGTAGATTGGAAATCCTGACATGCAGACAATAACATCAAATCTGACATTTTCATTTTCTCTTGTTTTCTCTCCCTCTACATGTCCATCTGTCTCTCTCTCTCTTTCACCTCTTCCTCCCTCTCAACTTTCTCTCTTTGTTCCCTCGTGTTTTGTACTTCGCCGGGTGAGAGAGACCGAGGAAACGTGTCTGCAATTGGCAGACAAACTACTTCTGTCGAGAAGTCCTCTTGAGAGAACGTCAGTGTGTGATTTTCTGATATCCCGCCATTTAAGAGAGGGAGAAGTAAAAGAATGAGTGTGTGAATGTGTCGCTAATGAAGCCTTGTGTTGGCGCTTTATATATGAGGGGGAATAAAAAGAGAAAATGCTCATAATCATCAGCGGAAAGAATTATAAAAAGAGTAAAGTGCGTAAAAAGAAATAAAAGGCAGAGGGAAGAGAGAGCGGAGACTTGGACGTTTGATGTTTTTAAAAGAAGAATCCCGTAAAAACAATGTTTTATTACCAGAGCGGAGCGAGAGAGACGGAGGAGGTAAAGAAAAAGAACAGAGAGATGGAGAGAAAAGGCAAAGGAGTAATGAGACAGCAAGAAAGAGGAGAATATCCCATAAATGAGAGCTTAACCTCTTTTTGACTCGTCCCAATGCATATTCATCTCCGTCTCTTCCCCTCTCTGGGGATTTAAGGGAGGATGGATATGAGGTTAAAAAGAGGTGACATTAAATAGGAGAGAATATCAGGTAGGGGAGGAAAAGAAGAGACGGACATACAGACGGCTGGGTTGATCATTGATCAGTCCTGGTTTCATAAATCTGGATGAGCTCTAATCCTGGTCTTGAGAAACAAGAATACAAGCCAGTTCAGCCTTGGTTGCTAGTTGTCCTGCTCCTCTGTAAATTAAAGTCATCATTTCAGAGGACATTTCTGGCAGATTACAGGAGCTGAGGGAGCCTTGGTATCTGGGGTTAAGGCGTCGACCATGTACCTCAACGTCCCTGCCTGCGTTTGGCCGGAGACCTTAGTTGCCAGCCCCGTCTGCAAGAAATTACATTTATATACAGTACTACTAATTCATTTTCCCAGTTATGTTCTGGTAGGAAGCTTTCAAATTTCTGCCTGGATTATGATCACAATATTTTTTTTCTAGTGAAGAAAACACTATTTTGTACAGTACAACACGTTGTGAGGGTACAAAGCACAGGAAAGTCTGGGGTTCACATCCTGAGTCTCATCTGTGGTTTCTACCAACGAAAACCAAAAAATGATCATGTTTTACTTGCTACGAATGGATATTTCATTGCAAGAGTGGATATTTTAGAAAAACAAAAGTGTGTTTGTCAAATCAGATGCACTGTACTGTCATTGGCTATTTTAAATACGTTTGCTAATTGGCGTCAGGTCTGCGATTCTCAACGACCTGTCCGTGCACGGTTAGCTACTAAAACTCACCTCCCGCCAGTGCATCCAGTTCAACAGCCTCTCTCATCATTTCTGCTGTCCACCCTCACCCATCATCATGCAGTTGAGACTTTACAGCCCCCCCCCCCCCCCCCCCACAGCACGGTGAAGCAGATTTCAGACTAGTATGGAGGCAGGAAACTCCTCCTGTAGCAAGTTTTTCCTCCACTGACAAATCATGTGGAAACGGTGGCAAAGTTCTCACTAAGTGGTGAGTTTAATTTTTAAATCTCTCTGTAATATTTGGTCTCTCTCTCTCTCTCTCTAAGCGTACCTTTCCAACTACACAGGCCTGTCAGCTACGTATGTACGCTTCATAATGTTAGTAAGTGGAGTTACTCATAAAATCAGTTCTGCTTTACAAAGGCAGACGACTTGATCAGTGACTTGACCTTACAGCAGCTCATTTGTTGAGCTTGTAGGGTTGTTGTTCCTTCCGTCATGAGTTGACTCAGTGTTTTTATAATGAGCTGCCACCCATCAGGTTAGCAGTCCGTTCTGCTTCTTCAGTTGTCACACAGAACTGAAGCTGTACGCTGAGCTGATGACTCTGATCCAGGGTTCGGACGTCCAGGTTTATCCTCTGCACCGGTGTGTAGTCACTAAAACAAATAAATGTGATGGTTAATAATGTAAAGATGATCTACACTCTAAAGTGAAAGTCTTACGTGTAAGCAAAGAATATATTTTATTGTCACTCGTCTTCTTTCCTCCTCTTCTCGTATCCTTCTGCTCAGACAGTTTGGATATTTCTTGCCCTTTCCTGTTCATTTCTCTTTGTCATTTCTCTCCTTCCTCCTCTCTTCAGGGACAAAAAACAATGAGAAATAGGTTTGAGCTTCTTTGCTCTTCTCACCTCTCCTCCTCCCTCCTATTACATCAATATTTCATATCTGCTCTTTGTTTTTTTTGCTTGATTTGTTTTGGTCTTGTTGTTGTCGTGTCTCCTCTTGTTTTTTTAACTTCTGTCTGCAGGGACGTTGCACAGCAACAAGGAAACATGTTTGAATAGGGGGCTTGTCGTGTGTGTGTGTGTGTGTGTGTGTGTGTGTGTGTGTGTATGTATGTTATATGCAGTGGTCAGTCCATTATTTACACACATACACAAAGTAAAAAAGCCAATTATATTAAAGTACACCTGAATGCATACATGCCCCACTGATCCATGCAGTAATAGGGAGTTCAGACTGACACACACACACACACACACACTCAGGCTAATGTAAACCTGCTGACCTGTAACATTGGGAGTCTCATAAATACAGACCACAAACACACAATCCAGTAATCCCCCAAATCCAATTATAACACAAACAGAGACGAGGTGCTTAATGAATTAAAGGCTCACTTCTTCATTCAAAGTGCAAACAAACACCTCAGTGTGCAACAGCAAGAAATGCACAGTGACTAGAAAGGAAAACAATAAAATAAATAAATAAAAATCAATATAATCTAGAAGGAAAAAACAAAAGAATGAGAGATTACATGAGACAGAGAACTGAATATTACATTAAAAAAAAAAACCCTGCAAACAACTACGGTTGAAAACCAACAGAATAATCTATAAACACTGAAATAAAATGTGAAACACCAAGTTAATTAACAGCAGAGCTTAAATCTCTGTGGGCTGGAGTTTAGAATGAAAATCAGATCTGCGTTTGGTGCCGTTGGGCCATCCCCACCAGTTAAAAATGAACAAATCGCCTCCTGGCTGTAAACAATGATTGTTTTCAGCATTGATCTCTAAGTCTTTAGATCCACACGAGATTGATAGATGCGACAGTAGAGTTCCTCGGCCTTCAATCTGCTTGTTTCGTCCAACAAAACCTCCCCAAAAAGATGTCCAACATGCAAAGATATAAAACCGAGAAACAGCATATTCTCCCATTTGAGAAGTTGGATCAATTAGTGAACAATTTGTTTGAACATTATGTAAAGAAAATATTCTGTCACTCACCCTGAGCTGAAGCAGTTTGTGTTTGGAAAAATCTTAGATGCTGCTTCATATATGCTGCTGAATTTGAGAAAAACATGTGCTGATCAGTCCCCCTTTTTATTTTAATTTCTTAAAAACATGTACATTTGCATTTTCTGACATTCTTTGTCATAAATTGTAATTACACTTTCTGTCTCATAATCAAAGTGTCACCAAAAGTCCCCGAACATGTAACACCTGCTGCTTTCATGAGTTGATTATGTCAGATCCTTTAACGAGAGCATCCGGAAAGGGAGGCATTAAGCAAAGTCTCTTTTATTTCCTCGCCGCAGTAGCTGTTGGCATAACTGAACCCCGTTGGGAGGGCAAGCTGAAAGGGAAACAAAGGTCTCCACAATTTCTTTTTTCCCCACTGCTCTGTTCTCTTTTTATACACGCTCCTTACAATAAAGCTGGTGCTGAGAATACAGCCGGCAGGGAGTTCGGCCTGACTGTGGCTGTGGGCAGAGCAATTAAGATAGGAAGCGAGGGATGACGGTGAGGATGAGGAGGTGAGACAGACAGATGAAGGGAAGAGAGGGAGACGGAGAGAAGTGGAAATGGGAAATAATTAAGATAGGGAGCGAAGGATGGATGGGAGACGAGAAAGGAGAAAGTGGAAAAAAATGAAGAGATGGGAGATGAGAGGAATGAGAGACAAAGAGAAAATAAGAGTAAGGCGGACAGATAAAGAGATGATTGGAGCAGAAACAATAAAATGTCCCAATTTCCCATAATCCCTTGCAGTTGTGAGTAAGTGCCCACAGAGTGATACGAGCCAGTAAGACTTTGGTCTCTGCGCCGCGGGTCACGATGTTCCCATTTCTTCTTTTTCCTGTGTTCACTCAGAGCAGAGATAACAGAGCAGCAGGCAGCCTGAGCCTGCAGCCCGTAACTGAGGGCGACAGCAGCCCAAAGGTCAAGGTCACAGGTTCGAATCCTCAGAGCGGCGCTGGGAAGAAGAATGAGTAACGCTGGGTTACTGCCCCAGAGCAAGACAATTAGGTTGATGTTGAACTTTGGGTTGTGCAGCTTCGTGAAAGTGAGTCCAAATATTGTCAGGTTTTCTTTATCGGAGAAATACGCTCATTGTTCAGGGAAACAGGTCTAACACTCTCTGTACTCGAATAAAAGCAGAACAAGTGGCTCCTTCCAACGTGTAAAAAATTGTCCTATAATCATTTTTGGTAAAGTGAAGTAACTGGAAATGACTCCTTACAGATGCAGAAGGAAATAGGCAGAAAGAAAAGAATGTTTATCTTCTTTTTTTTCATATATCGCATTTATATATTATCTCAAAGTGTGATTATTCCAGCCTGTGGGAGCTGCACTATGCTGCATTTTTCACGTTGGCAGCTCAAAAGGCAGCGAGCTGTAGCTCAAATGTTTAAATTGTAAGGGATTAAATTCCTTAACAAGGGGATGTCAACTGAACCAGAAGCAAGATTTTCCAAAGAAACAACCTTACATCGCTGTTCTCCTCTGGGAGTCACTGATAGCATTTAGAAAGAGTTTCAGAACATTTATATAAGGAACATGAGGACCACAAGGTAACATGCTAAAGTGACAAAACAACCTCACCCCAAGGTCCATTTAGTGAATGTTTTGGAGCTTTCAACCATATCACATAATCTGGAGGTTGCTCAGTTGCCATGGAAATGTAGATGTTAATATTTCCATTCCTTGAGCACTTCATGAACTTCTCCTCCATATTGACTTAAAGTTAAGCTTGAATTTCACAATGTGCATGTAAATGTGATGTTTTCACATGCAGTTTCTTACATTTCACATGCAAAATATCTGTTCCTACAGTACATCATTTCAATTTATATGTGAAATATTCAAAAACTAGTGAACTGATGTTCCACATCTGATAAACACGTGAAATATATTTCCCACATGAGAAATAAACATGCTGTTTTGTATGTATATGTATATGAAATATGAATGAACTATCATCATTATTCATGTTTCCAACCTATTTTCAACTTTACATCAACTATTTTTAAGTGAATTATTAAGTATCAAAGACTGAATGGAAATCTAGATTAAGAGCAAATGGATCAACATTTCTGCTCTAATTGAATTAATAAAATAAATTACTAATGATATTGACAAAAGTATGCAGTAAGAGTATTTATAGATCTTAAAAACTTTTGACACCATTGATCAAAATAAATTACTTAATAAAATAGAAAAGTATGGTGTCAGAGGAGTTGCACTGAATTGTTTATATGTCTAATATGTCTGCCGCGTGATTAACATTGCAGCCTCATGGGGGCGCTAGTGTGGATACAGTCTTTTAGTCTTGATTCATTCATACGCACAGAGGCACGGTTGCCCTTAGCGACATGAATTCACACCTGTAGTATTCCCATCTGAGCTCTGTCCACCGTCTGCTGTTCAAGCACTTTACACACACACACACACACACACACACACACACACTCACACACACACACACTCCTGAAGCATCTGTAACACTAAGTAATAAGACATCAAAAGTTTCCCTCACACACTCAACTCTGCTCTTTCTTTTCATCTCTCTCTCAGCAAGTTCTCTCTCTCTCTCTCTCTCTCTCTCTCTCTCTCTCTCTCTCTCTCTCTCTCTCTCTCTCTCTCTCTGTTTGTCTTTGTGAGTGTCTCTCTGTCCACTTGTCTCCCTCCCTCCTCTGTAATTACTCTCCTGATCTCACACTCGGGATCTGGATGGTGCCGAGGGTCATGGGTTCGATTTCTGGTTTGGACACCAGCGTCTCCTGTGGCCTTTAACTTAAAATAGTAAAACCGAGTTTAGATTTAAACTGTGTTTTGCTGTTTAGCATTACTGGCTTTTTGAAGGATCTTCTGAGGGATTTATGATAAAACTTTATTTTGTTTAGCCTTATTGAGTTGATCTTCAAACATGAAGCCATTATTTGAAATTCAATTCACCTAAACTGTCCATTTAAAGTTGTTAGAGTTTAAATTGGAGTTTAATAGTTTCATTCTGAGGATAGTGTTCATTTTACGAATGGTTTAGATGCTTTAAACAGGTTTAAATCATGGTGCGTTTCAAACATAATCAAAAACAAGACTATTGTTTTTTGGCTGCACCGACTACTACTCGTCGGTGCAGCTGAATCTGAAGTATTGAGAATCAATTGTGAGGCTCTAAATCACTTTTATAAGTTGACTTTTATGGAAATTCTTTTCTTTTCATTCTTCGGTGCAGATTTATGGAGCTCCAGTGAAACTATTCAATATTAAATCTTAAATCACCACTGAGACGATGTGTCACTAAAACTCTCCACTGAAACCAGTAAAACAGACGGTGTAAAATTCAAAGTTTTAGCTGAGGCACCACAAGTTTTTGTGTAAAATAGTGACTCCAAAACAGCACCACACTGAACAGAAATAACAGTTTTATCCTTGAAAATGACAATGTTTTTTTTTTTTCTGATTTGTAAATATCAAACTATCAGGAACAAAAACTCTTCAGTGAAAGACATTTAGTCCCTGAGGCACTAAAACATACGAACACAAATTATGAGTAAATGAACAGAAACTGATCATTGAAACCAGCAGTAAACTAATGATAAGACACACTGTTATAAGACCAAAACTCACCACTGAAGCCAATAAATAGGCTTTAAAAGCATCTTCAAACATCAAAGAACTGTTTGAAAATCAAACACAAGTGGATACCAAACCTCCCCACCAAAACAAATGATGACATTTCCATGGCTGGAACATTTCCAGGAACATTTTTAGGAAATTTACATCCGTTTGACCGGAGGAAACGAGGTCTAAAAGTAGTTCCTGCTCCAGGGCTGCAGGGCTCGATCCATTTTTCCACACTTCCACACATTTGCAGACTCGCTGACTTTGAGCGAGTAACAGTGAAGTCCGGATTGCCTCAGTCCGTCCAAATCCTCAATTCATTAAGTCCACAGTCCACTCCAAAGGCAGACTAATCAGAAGATTATCTATAATGTGTTTATTGATGCAGTGACCTGACATTGCACACAAATTGGCAACATAAACTCTATTTAGCTGTTCAGACAAATACTCTGAGATGGATTAGAGTCAAAATCAATTGAAAAATTTGAGGTCTTCAGCCAATCGTGATGATGGGGATAGCTTCAGACCCGGCACAGTACACACATGACTGAAATCTGCGTCTTCATGTCTGCAGCATGGACAATTTGGATTCAGTCGCACCTTGTGATGGCCGAGGATCTACTGAGTGTTCACACGCAGGCCCTGAGGCTGAGGGAGCAGCAGTGAGAATGAAAGCAACAAAACATAACTCAGTTTGCCAAGAGTTGGCCACAAAATATCCAGCAGCTCCAGAGTTTTTGGCCTCTTAGTCTTATTTCCAACATCCATCCACCATCCACAGCCATGCAACACTGAATTATAAAGGAAAAGCAACAAGGTGATTTGCTGATTTTTAATTTTATGTTTTAAGTAGAAGTTTCTTGATCTCTCAGTTAAGTAAATGAGCTGGAGATGCAAACAGGAATCCAAAAGAAGGGGACTTTTGGTTCTCGCTACTCTTAAGTTCTTGTGGCTATTTGGAGAAAAGGGTTCACAGGATGACGTGACGTGAGCAGCCCGACTTTTCTCTTCGGGTGGAAGCCCCTGAGAGGAGCCCAGGGAAGCCCCTTTGATTCTGACCTGAGGCTTTATTAAAGCCGGTATTGTCATGTTCGCTCTGAAGCCCATCTTCCCCTGCAGAAACACGACCTGACATTTACATCTCCCTCATCAAACCCAGCCGTCTGCTCGCTGATGAGAGGAAGGGAGAGGACAAGCTGATGAAGAT
Organism: Lateolabrax maculatus; assembly: GCA_031216445.1. NCBI lineage: Eukaryota > Metazoa > Chordata > Actinopteri > Acropomatiformes > Lateolabracidae > Lateolabrax > Lateolabrax maculatus. Next base: position 24,993,300 of record CM062201.1, on the reverse strand, counting down.
GAAGAGTAAAACAACGAAAGAGTGGAAAAGAGAGAGAGAGCCAGGGAAAGAGGAGCGAGAGAAAGAGATTGAGAGAACATAGAGAAAGCGAGACAGGCAGCAGGGGGAGAAAAGAGAGAGATACATCCAGAATACAAAGCAGGAGATCAAACAGGAAGATGAATAAAAAGACGGCGAGGAGCAAGAAGGGAAACGAGTGCATGTGATTCACAGAATGACATAAAAAAGAGGAAGTGAAGAGATCGACGAGTGAAAACAGAGAGATGGAGAGATGAAGTGAGGAAAAGGAAATAGAGCAGGAAGATGGACTATAAAAAAGACGAGAGACGAGTGTACGGAAGTGTGTGTGTGTGTGTGTGTGTGTGTGTGTGTGTGTGTGTTAGAAAGAGACGAAAAAAGTAGAGTAGAAGGTAGAATATAAAAAAGACAGAGAGGTAAATAAAAGATGGTCGATAGAGTGATAGAGGGAGTGTGTGTCTATAATGTATATGAGCATGTGCCTTTGTGCTATAATATGAACTGTGTGTGTGGGCGGGTATTACTACTGTTGTGGGGACATCAATCTGTTTACAGTCACATTGTGGGGACTCGCCTTCCTTATGGGGACAGAATACAGGTCCCCATCACGTAAAATGATTCAATTCCAAGGTGAAGACTTAGTCTGAGGTTACGGTAAGGTTAGGGAAAAAGAGATGGAAACATGACTGCTTGTGTGTGTGCGCCCGGGTCAAACAGTGACATTTTCAGTGAGGATGTGACTCCTGGCTGCAGATACTCTACTGTCAGCAGTATCTCACACACACACACACACACACACACACACACACACACACATCTCCCTGAAGAAATAACACACGTGTACATCTGTTGTGTCGGATTGCGTTACACTGTAAAGTGTTTTCAATACTTTTTTCTCCAAGAATGCAAATATTTTATGACAAATATCAAAATACAATCCCATAAAATCTGTTTCAAGGCAGCATTTTTAATCAAAAGGTGAACGAGTGTTGACTGTGATGGACTATTTCTCAGCAGAAAGTCTGAATTATCTGATTTTAATAGAAATTAACTGAGACCAAAGGACACTGAAAGGAGGGAAATCAATCTAAAAACTGATGGTATGATTTTGAAAAATGGCCGACAGCGACACAAAGTGCAGGTGATTTGTACTTACAGCCATTATTTCTATATTAACATTTGATCAAATGACTTTGTGTAATGTGAAAGGTGTCACTTGTAATGACAAACCTACAGAAAATGATCACCCACAGACTCCACAGTTCCCCTCAGCTTTACGCAGCCTTTCAGTCTCTTTTTTTGGATCATTGCTTTAGTTTTCAGTTCAAGCGACAGCAGGCGGCTTTATTCGGCTAAAAACCTAAAAAAATCCACTGTACTCCACCTGCCCGGCACTAAACAGCAAACAGGCAAAGTGAGATATGAGCTGGAGGAGAAAGTGGAACATTTAGCATCTAAAAGCAAAGAAAAATGTGCACAATTCAACCTCCAGCAGTCACAGAGCAATATTACCATTCATTTGGAGGCATGAGCTTGTTTACTCTTGACCTCAGTATCACCATGTGTGCATGCACCTATGAAACTCAGGAGAAATCTGATTGATTTGAGATTATTTAGAGTCATGTTTGTCCTCCTCATCCCCTATTAGCTCTTGTTTGGTCTCCACTAACTCCTGCTGTTTAATCTGCTGAATGCTGCACGATGTTCACCACGTTGTCCGTCTACAGTGCAGTGCTGCTCAGTGTACAGTGCAGAAGAATAATTCATATAATCTGCAATATAATGTCACTTTTACTTCATCATTGATGAAATACGGGTCTTTCTTCGCCCACTGGACCACAGTCATTCGCTGCTGTGTAGAAAAAAAAAATTACAAAAGGATTGTGCGTATGGATTTACACATCGAGTGTTTTTTTTCTCCTACCATGTGACCCCAGAGGAGCTCCAGGCATGTCACCACATTATAAACACATTTATTCACATTCAGCCGTAGCTTCAGTGAAGAGACGCAGCTCCTCACACACCAACCCGCCCATCAAACTGTCAGTCATCACAAAGACATTCAACCCACTTCACTCTGTTAAAAATGTCTGCAGAGAACTCTGAACAAACAGGACGCCTCAGATATACAAATGTGCACACACACACTCTCTCTCTCTCTCTCTCTCTCTCTCTCTCTCTCTCTCTCTCTCTCTCTCTCTCTCTGGGAGTTGAGTCATAGGAGGGGAGGAGTGACTGTCAGAAAGATGGATGGAGGAAACAATGAAAATCAATGAGCTGTGTGTGTGTGTGCCAGAGAGAGACATGTTGCTTCCAAGCAAGTGTGTATGACAGATGAAGAATTGCAAAGTGAGTTAGAAGTGTGTGTGTGTGTGTGTGTGTGTGTGTGTGTGAGAGAGAGAGAGAGAGAGTGCTTGAAATGTGTTGGGCGTGTCTCGCTCGTAATGAGTTTTTCTTTTTAATTACCTTCGTTTGACCACAGTTTGTTTCCCGGGAACACGGCCAGAAAAACCTTCCACACACGCAGACAAACACACACACCCAGAGAGGAATTATATGTTTCATATTTTGATGCTTCTGGTCTGTGGATTTCACCTGATTTAAGCTGATTTAAGTTTCTTTTCCGCTCGATCCGGCTTCTTTAATATCTTCCACCAGGTCTTCCATCGTCTGTGAAACTTCTGGTTTATTTTATCAGCTTGTCTTTGTGTTCTTTCTCCCTGTTTGCATCATCTTGTTCGTAGCTCGTAGATGTCAGTCTTTCTCCCCTGGGTTCTCCGGGTGTTGTCAGCCGGGTGAAAGTCAAACTCCACATAAACACCGAGGGCAACCTGATAACCGAGGCGGCACGTGTCGGTTTGTTTCCTAAAAAGCCGAGCAATGAGGGGAAGTGTGCCGATGCGAGGCTGAAGGCTCAGAAAAGTGGTCCACAGCAGAGGTTTTCATGGACGTGGGCTGTCAGAGGCTAATATGAGATTTCTGCAAGTCTTCAGCCATATTTGCTCGCAGCTAGAATTATCTCCAGACTTCATGGGATTTAGGAATTCAAGCTGACTACAGCTGCTGTCCTTTGTGAAGGAGCAGGGTGAAAACTTTTCAGAGCCACGTTTCAAGTCGGCAAGGTGGAGAGCAGCTGTGGTCAGCTTAGCTTCAGCTGGTTACAGTTTCTGTGTGTGTGTCCGGCCGTTTACACACAAAAATACAAGTTTTCAGTGTTCAGTCTTTGCGAGCATGGAAGGGCCATCGGGGGAAACTGAAATTGGCTCAGAGACTGATGAAACTAAGAGCAAAGAAAGCTCTGAGAGGCATTAAAACCTCTATATGAAGACCTACGTAGAGCTTCAGACCAACAAACCACACCCAAAAAAGTAGCTGTGGAAAGTTAGCAGATCAATGATCACTGGATCCAACTTTGTAACAATTGCACGGTTGTGTGGAGGTGTGAAAGCAGCATCTCTCATAAACCTCTATTTTCATTCTTTATACAACTGCTTCTGTCACTTTTCATGTTTACAACAGAGTGCGATACTATGAATGCCTTCCAAGAAAGATTTTTCCAAAATGATGCATCATTATCCTCATATTTAAACGATTATCTCATCTCGCCGCTCGCTGTGACTCCAGGCTTTCCACCCCGCCGCCTTCGACTGTGGCCACCGGGAACACTTTTGCCTTCTGACATAGTCGAACACCGTCTATACTACTTTGCTTCTAACATTCCCCCCTTAAGATGTCACAAGATCATATTTACTGGAATTTATATGAGCCTTATATTTACATAGATGTTTTTCTTATGCAGTGACCTCATTAAGGATCCTAGTGGCCTGAGGCAGAAGCTCTTCCTGAGCCTCTCGGTGCCGGCCTGGTGTATCCGGTACGTTCTTCCCAACCGCAGCAGGAAGAAAATTCCGTTATCCGGGTGGTTGGGATCCTTAATGATTCTCCCAACCTTATTCTTGCAGCCCGTGGTGTAAATATCCTTTAGGCAGGATAGAGCACGGCCTATATGTTGAAGCGAACGAGCCAGTCTTTGCAGGGCCTTGCGGTTCGATGCGGTTTCTGTTCCAGGCAGTGATGTTCCTCCATCAGGACGCTCTCGGTGGTGTAGGAGTAGAAATTCCTCAGTATTTTGAGGGGGTGACGTCTCTGCCTTGCCTTTTTCACCAGTGAGTCTGTATGCGGCGCCCAGGGAGAGAGGTTGAATATCATTGTTAAAAGGCCTCAGTGGTGGTAATCGGTCATAGTTCTTAGACCCCCGCCTGGGTTTCTGGGATTGTCCTCCTGGAATTGTTGTTCCACTTTCTTCCCCCTTGTGCCGACACCCAAAGACCACAATTTGCCTTCAACTGATTGAGCAGCTACGGCCAGTTCAGACAGCAGAGTTTACAGCTTAAAAGTTGGAAAGATGACATTAGAAGAATGCACGGGTGGATATCATGGATATGGGAGACGGCAACAGTTACGACGAGTTATTACACAGAAGTGTGCTGTTGTTTTTTGTATTCTAACAAATTGGTTGTAGTGTAACTTGTTAAAAGCACTTTTATGATTCAAATAGCGATCGTCATAGTGGATAGTAACTTAATATGGATAATAAAACTCAGTAACATGTTTTAATTTTTTCATAAAGGCAGATAAAAGAAACGTTCATCAAGGAATTGCATTGAGTTACAGAAGTTAGTGGAACAGACTTCAGCTCTCTGTTTAAATGAACGAGGACGCCTCATATCTTGACTCTGTACTGATGTCGGTCTGAATGCAGCCTAACTTACAGAAACTGCTTTAATGAATTACTGCACATGGGTGCGTGACCTGTACCGTCCACGTTTGGCTTTTGTTAAATCTCTGTCAGATCAGAGGCGGGTGGCACTGACGGGCTGATGACGACGATGTTTCATTAACGTTCTGATAGTGAACATGTTGCCCTGAACGCACTAACTTTAGCAAAAGAAAGAGTTTGGTTAATGACTCTTTTTCACAAAATCAGACCCACTTGTTCTCTTTCTCTCTTTTTTTGTTTGTTTGTTTTTTTGGATCATTCATATTTTGCATTCAGAGCTTTTAATTGGTCTCTTACATAACAGGTCAATGAATTATTTGGAGTTTTTGAATCAGTAAGTGCTTTTTTATTTTCAAAGGTGAAATTGGTTTCCTGTAAAGTTAATTTCAGCATCTTTTCCTCTCTCACCCTTTTCCTTTTAGTTATCCCCTCTCTCTCTCTCTTCCTCTGATTATTTATTGTGTTTATTCATACAAGAAAACACACACACAGTTACACATTCACAGAAACACATCACGACACACTTGCACGCACACACAAACACACTTACAGCACCCCATCCTGGCCTATTTGTTACGTGTACTACATTTAATACACACTTAAACACACACACACAGAGTCTCATCCTGGTCTATTCATGGAGTGTATTCCTCATTAGCGTCATTCAGGGTTATTATAATGATATGAATGGACTGGCAGCTGCTGCAGCGATAAGGACTCTATTCGGCTAATTCACTCACCCATGAGTGTGTGCTTTTGTGCGTGTGTGTGTGTGTGTTTGTGTGTGCATTTTTAATGGTTGAGTGTGATCAAGGGAGGATGGATGAGTTTGGGGGTATTTTTTTGTGCACAAGTGGGTGGATGGAGAGAAGAAGAAGGCAGGAAAAAAAAGGTGAGGAAAGAAATGCTGCGTGAACATGCAAAGGACAATCCAGGGTGTGAGAAAAGGGAGTGAGAGAACAATGCAGCGAGTGTTCATGCATATGGTTTGTTATCACTCACTCTCTCTCTTTCTCTCTCTCTCTCTTTCTCTCACATTCCTCTGCATCTGTCGTCTGTGTTTTTTTCTTCCACCGCGTCGTCTTTTCGTATCGCTTTCTTCACCTGTTTCTCCACACGATCCGTCCCCGTTCATTTCGCCTCTCAAATTAGAAAAACCCACCACCACCTCCACCACCTCCTCCTCACTCAACGCTCCGCTCCTTCCTTCAGACACGTGCCCCATTTCCCATCTCGCCTCACTTCTTCCCTTCCCTCTCTTCCGTCCTGCCTCCATCCATCCTTTTTATCTCTTCTTGTAAAAATCTGATTCTGTGTTTCTTTTTTCTTTTCGGAGAGAGAGCGTTTACCTCCAGCTGTGATCTGGCCAGATTTCAGCTGCAGCACAGACCGCCTCGTGGTTGTGAAGAAGCTGCAGTGTGGAAACTTTAATCAGACAGTGGAAGGCTGAACACAAGAAGACAGGGGAAAAAATGCAAATAGTTCATTCCAACTGATGTTGTTTTTACAAGTCTTATTTTTGTAGTTTTGGCAATGATTTCTATCGGTTATGATGACATTGACCTCATCAAAATAATAACTGAGATCTGGGAACACGGCAACATCACTACAACAAAATCCAACTGGGCTGGAAATACAAAATATTCACAAACAGTTTATCCAGATTATTAAACCACTTTATTTGGAGGTAAAGCTCCTCTCCTCGTCCTCCTCACTCAACCCTCTGCTCCGTCTGTCAGACAGGTGCCTCGTTTCCCACCTTGGTTATCACAAGGTTTTTTCAGATGTTGATGGAAAAGGTTGTTATGCGGAGCTGGCTAGGCTTTGTCAATTATTCAGAAATTAGTTCCCAAATTAAGGAGCCCCAGAAACGTAATTTAGGGTTCAAATCTGGAATTTTTGCATTTTCGCCACACATCAAGAACGATGAAGAAATGTGAGCACACAGAGGCAGAAAGGGCCCACATAAGCTGATTGATCTGTTACTGGTACTGTATCCCTTCTGCTAGTGAGGCAGAATATGCAGAATGTTTAACATTCGGTTCATTGGAAACATGCACAGCGACACAAACACGAACAAACATCGAGACTGAAGCAACAGAGAGGAGATGAGCAGAGATAATCAACGGGCTGTTAATGGTTTAATGGCATCTTATATCACTGGACTGTGTTTAGTGCTGGATCTGAGTGAGCTGATTATAGTGTGTGTGTGTGTGTGTGTGTGTGTGTGTGTGTGTGTGTGTGAGAGTGAGGAGGATTTAGCTTCTGAGATATGTGTTTGTAAAGATGTAAAACTGTTAGATCCAACGATGTTTTGCAAATATGCAGTTTGTCCTCTCGTCTCAGTGCGTCTCCAGTTTGAAATACGAGAACGAGTCTCTCTTCGTCAGTCGATGTAGCCGCTGCTTCTTTTTAACTTAACAACCAAATCACTCTGTTAGAGCCACCAGAACGCCTCCACTAATCCTGGCTGAACATTTCACGGGTTTGTTTCCAAAAATGAAATCGCCACAGTTTGAAAGAAGCGACACCTGCTGAAAAACAAAAACTACAAAAACAGCTCATTGTAACACCACACTCAGACACGTTAGACTTCTGAGTTTGTCTTTGTTTTATTTATGGACCTACAGAACACACTGAAACCTGTTGAAATGAGAGCACTCACCTTCAAACATGTAACATTAAGATTTGACCATAAAATCTTCTGGAAGTCCAGAGCTTTCTACCAGCACACGAAGGCACCACACACACACACACACACACACACACACACACACACACACACACAGCTGGTTGTTTTCAAACAAAACCAAATTACAGCATTACAAACTCCTTTCAAACCTAAATCCAGACATCAAACCACCTAAATACAACAAAAATTGAGGGCTGAAGAAAGATTGTTTATCCTCTCACATTAATACATATTTGTAATTCAGTTTGATCCTTTTTGTTGTCCACTGTCAGAAAAGCGAGATTGAAATAAACTTTGATTAAATACTGTAAAAGAATAAAACATGAAAACTTCCAAGGGTTTTTAGAAGCCCTGTAAATAAGCTCTGACCTGGTGTCAGAAGCCGCTCTCGTGTTTGGCCTGATATTTAATAGAAGGTTGTTCCAACATTATTTTCCCAAGGCAGAACAATCCTTTAAATATACTTTAAAGCTTAGCTTTATTAAATGATGGATGTCAGGTAATACCTTTTTATATATCGACACTTTTGGTAACAGATGAGATGAAAATGTTTTGTTTATGTAGGAAGTCTACAGCTGAAGCTGCTGTTCATGGAAACATTTCAGTTAAGAATACATTACTTTTAAGAAGATTTAAAAAAATTAAATTGTCATTTTACTCAGTTAAGTATGTTCAAAGAAAGCTGGAGTTTAGATGTAATTAAATTAAATAAAGAAGTTAGTTATTAGTTATTTTTAGCCACACTAGTGGGGTGAAAGTGTCGGTCGATCCATCAGGCCTGAAATATCTCAAAATGTTGGATGGATTGTCATTAGATTCTGTACAGACATTCAGGGGCCCCAGAGGATGAATCCTACTGACTTTGGTTGTCCCCAAAATGTTCATCTGGAGCCACCACCAAGTCCAATTTTTTCTTTTTCCATGGTCGAGCCTCCCTCTCTCATCCGTTTCATCTTGTTAAGTCTTTTACGTCATTTTTGTCTCGTTCCGTTTGTCGTGTGTGATGCACTGATGGAAACACCAAGGAATCGTCTTTTCATCACTAACACACCTTAGTGATGGAAAAAAATCAATAATTCCCCTCAAATGCATTAAAACTAAAGTAACGAGCCTGTTTAGAAAAATGAAGGAGTGGAAAGTACAGATATTAATGTTAAAATGTTGAGGGTAAAAGTAAAAAGATGTCAGAAAAATAAATACTGCTAAAGTCGTAAAGTACAGATACCTGAAACACACCTGCAAAACTAATGACAGCCTCAGCATCAGCTGCACTAACAGACTTGCATACACGCTCAACTAAAATGGTGAAAATTATAGCTCAAAGCAATAACTTGCAAGCTTTACATTGCAGCAGACCATGAAAGAACATCCTGTGTTTTCACTACAGATCCTTTTGGATTAGTGGTTTAAGTTTGTTTCATCACACAGTCAGTTACAGTCATCACTGAACAAACTCATCAGCAACAAGCCTCAAAACAGCAAAAAAGCTACAAAGAAGAGATAATATATTGTCTCTCTAAACTTCATTATAGTCACATAGAAAAAACTTTTCTGACATTTCCCACCTTTTTTATTTTTTCCTCCACACCCAGAAGCAGCAGGTTCAGGGTTGGGCGCTGAGGATTTATTTGAGGTGAATCTAAATGAGAAGCAGATCTCCATGTTGGCTGAAATATGGGTCAGTATCCATGGCGACTGTTTGGGGGGGGGATGACATTTCGTGATGCTTAAAGCATTATATGCTGAAGAGTGGGTGTAAGTTTGGTTTTCTGTGTGTATGAGCATCTCTGCCTTTTCTAAATATCATGTCATGATGCTGTGTGTGTGTGTGTGTGTGTGTGTGTGTGTGTGTGTGTGTGTGTGTGTGTGTGTATTTGCTGTATACACTGTTTAAATGTATTCAGGCCTCAGCAAGTATCTTCACCAGTGACTTATCTCTTCTAAAGAGATGATGGAGTTCTATTTTTCTCTTCTTGAAAATGTGCCAAGAAGAGTGTTTTTGTAGGCAGGAGATATGACTGCTGCTTGAATACTACATTCTTCCTGAGTGTATACTTAGATATTTAACACATCATCCATCTGCTTTCAAACGGCCTCCCTCCGGTGCTGCTGAGCTCTTGTCTTCAGAACGATGAATTCACTGTTTCCTCGTTGTATCTTTTATATCCTCATTCAAGACTCATACCAAGTTTTATCTCTTTTTACGACATATCAGAAAAGAGAAGTCTGCTTCGGGCTGGTTGTGGGATTGTGGCTGACACCTGTTGTTGTGCCGCGGTGCATTCACGGGCCGTGGGAATGAAGATCATCATCAGAAACCATGCATGTTTCTTTGTTTCGGATGTTTTCCTGCGGTGACTAATGGTGTTTGGCAGCTGAGTTTCGGAAGTCCAGAGCTCTCTAGCAGCACATGAAGGCACCACACACACACACACACACAGCTGCACAGATTGTGGTTTCAGTTAAATTATATTAAAGTAAAAATAGCCTGTCTCACATTTTTCCCTAACCTTCGAGAGCCTAAATATAACAATACACACTCTCATCATTCTTTAGTTGCTATATGCATTATGTTGTAACTCAGGTGGCTGTATGTTTCTCTCTAAATGTATTTGATGTTGCTATTTAGTAACATGTAAACATATCAAGGCGGGGTTGCCATGCTCTGTGCTCTGGTTTATAGTTGGATGATGATGATGAAAAGACCAAAATCCACAATGAATTTATCCTGCTAACAAGTATTTTCTGTGTATCCAAAGCCTGATATATTTTATTCCTCTGTGCTGCAGAGCTCCGTTGTCTCCATAAACTATTAAAAACACATCAATGAGCCGCACTGTTGCACCGGATGACATGTTCCTTCATTACAGTGAGCACACACACTGTCGTTTATTTTGACTCAGTCCCACAAACACCGTCCTGCTGCGCCAAATACTGTCTAAAGCACCAAATGTGGATTAATCCGCTGCTGAAAATAGTCCTCAACGAATGCAATATACGAAAAACTCTAAGGTGAGGCAGAATCTGGGCATGCAAGGTCTCTAAAACAAAGGGAAAAAATGACTGGATATTCATTATTATACATCTGTTGGACATTTAACCAAACAGGACTGATCAGATGTCCTGGTAAAGGAGCTGTTTTTGGGCAGAAAAACATTTGCTTTTTTCACTTTTTCTTTAATATTTTCAGTATTTTCTCCTCAGTTTTTGAACTTAAATTCTTCAGGAAATGATGTAATCGTTTTTTGTTCCATTTCCAGCATTTTCAAATATTGCACCGATTGGCCTGAGGGGGCGCCACGGTCCTCGGTTTAATTGCCATTATGTCGAGCAATTTATCTGAAACTTCAGAGCCTCTTCAGCCTCGTTCTGACTTCCTTCTGGCATTCCTAAAGCTGCTCTGATTGGCCTGAGGGGGGCGCTGCGTTTGTTTACTCATTACTGATTGGCCAAAGGGGCGCCTGCATCACTTGAAATGTTTATTCTCACACACACACACACACACACACACACACACACACACACACACATACACACAAACACGCGTCACAACCACAAAACATACACACACACATCTGACGCACACTGGCACTCTCTCTTTCTTCTTCTCCCCGGATTCCTACCCCTCGCTCTGTCGTTCAAACGCACGACTTAAAAATAACACTTTTCCTCACTCACACACACACACACACATACAACTCAGTTGAGTGGCTATGTGGGACAGCAGCTTGGGGATAGACAACTGATTCACTTTGAATGGCACATGGATATTTATAGTGTGTGTGTGTGTGTGTGTGTGTGTGTCAGATAGCAGGTGATGGTTTCCGACTTAATAGCAGCTGCAGATTTAGTGTAAACTGTACGTGTGTGTGTGTGTGTGTGTGTGTGTGTGTGTGTGTGTGTGTCTGTCTGGACATTTTTGCATGCATATCCCTTCCAAAGGTACACTGTGTGTGTGTGTGTGTGTGTGTGTGTGTGTGTGTGTGTGTGCGTGTGTGTGTGTGTGCGTGTGTGTGTGACAGCCAGGTGATCAGCAGTGAGAGTGCTCAAACGTCTCTGTTTGTTTCCGTGGCGCCTCATATCCCTGCGTAACCATGGTAGCGCTGTGTTGGGAATAGCTATATTGGACAGCAAGTCCCAGACAGCACACACACACACACACTCACACCTGCACACACACACAGACACACACACGTATATTCAGTGTATATATATGTGTGTAGCACCTAGGTTTGTTACCTTCAGCAGATTAATTGCTTCAACCTGCAGTTATTTCATTTTAAACATATGTTTTTTTAGCATAATCGTATTATATAACAATAAACTAATAAATGGTGTATAACTGTTCACAATGAGCAGTAACCACCATGTTTGAATGTGGACACCAGAGATAAAGTGTCTTAAGCCTCTAATGGTTACTAGATGTTGCTCCAAGAAAACATTAAGTATATTGAAGTGAATGAGAAATTCAAAAAAATACAAAATCATTATGACGTAAAAGGAAGTGAAATGAATGTTTTCCCATGTGAGTCACAGTGGAAAAGTACTTTGTCACAAGCTTCACCATGTTTTTCTCTTTGCTATTTTTTCAAGGACAGTTGTGTTTTGGGCTTCTAGACTAGACTAGATTATCTTCTGCCGGTACAAGTAGACATACAGACACATCTGTCATGTGACCCTGTCATGAGTCTCCTGAGGTTCAGGAGGAGCGTATTCAAAGAAGTTTATTCATACAAATGTTCCAAAGAGAACTCACCAGACATGTTTCAGCCACGTTTTCCAGGCAACGTGCAACATGAACACAATGTCAGGCCTACTGGATGAAGTGAAATGAAATGGCATTTCAGTTTCATCATCATGCATGGAAATACAATAAGATAATCATTTTGTCTTTTTGTGAATCAACGTTCAGGTCATTGAAACATTATACGTCATCACAAACCTCCACTGTAGCTGCTGGAAACATCTCAATACCACCAGCGTTCAACAAAGCAGACACAGACCAGTGAGATGCATCACAAATGACTGATTCTGTACCAGAGTTGAGATGCTTTCGGATAGAGCCAAGAAAAATATAAAGAGCATGTAATGATTGTAATTCTACACAACAGTTTCTGCATTAAGGCTTTGGTTGTGAAAGCCAAATGAGCATCATGGTTTAAAATCTTACTCTTAAAAACTGGCTTTTTTATGTGAAGTAATTTGTCTTTCATGCATGTTCCCTACCTCTTAATTTAATGTTTTATCTTTTTAATTCTTTTGGGCCCTTGTGAGATTAATTTGATGTATTTTTTTTCCATTCCTGCCCTCTTCATGTTTGGTTTTTAGATGAGTGTGATTAAAAAGAAAAAGGACTTTTAAAAAGGTTTTTAATCAACCTCATCCCGCTGCAGCAGGAACTGAACCCGCAGCCTGAGCGGCCTTAATGCCTCGCTCTGCTCTGAGCTGCAGAGGGAAGCTGGACGAGCTGAACGGGAGCAGCAGTAATTTCATCTGTCGAAAACTTGGAATGACTGTTGAAATGTTTTGGGCTGACCCCTTCGCCGCGGGAGGACGCGTAGAAACTCAGCTTCCTACTGTGATTAAATGTTCTGTATGTAATGACCTTCAGCATCTATGGAGACACAGGAGGAGAGGAGGAACATGTTGAACATAAAGTTAGGTGGGGAAGGAAGGAAGGAAGGAAAACTAAAAGACGCGAGAAAGGAAAAAGATAAAGAAACAAAAGAAAAATGCCTGATAATTTGGCTGAATTGTTTTTTTGTTTCACTTCATTCAGCCTCAGATCATGTTCATGTTAGCAGATTTCTGTTTAAAATATACAAAGTAAAAGAAAATACAAGTGCTGCAAAAGTCAAGAATAAATACAAAATACAAATATGTAAATTTGTAAAGAAAAAACGACACTGTTTAAAGATGAAAAAAGAAATGCGCAAATGTTCACAGCATATGGAGAATATGTGCAATGTGTGTAAATAATAACCTAAGGATTTGCATTAAAGTAGATGTGGAGACTTTCCGTCGTAGTGTTCCTGGGGCAGGATGAGAGTCAGTGGGGGTCCCGGCCTTGTTGATGAGGCCAGCTGCAGTTTGGAAAGAAGAGTTTTGAGCTGAGAAGCTGAGAGGTCTCGATGGACCGAAGCCTTTTGCCAGAGGGGAGAGTTCTGTCGGGGCGGGAGGGGTCGGCCACAATCTTTCCTGCTCGCCTCAGGGTCCTTGAGGCGTACAGGTCCTGTAGAGATGGCAGATTACAATCACCTTCGCAGCAGAGCGAATGATACGCTGCAGTCCGCCCTGGTCAGCGTACCGGTTGGTGATGGGGGAGGTGGGGATGGACTCCATGATGGGGGTGTAGAAGTTCCCCATCGTCGACTTTGGCAGGTTCAACTTCTTCAGCTGCCGCAGGAGGAACATCACCGCCTGTCCTGGGTGTTGATGGTGTCCAGGAAGCGGAAAGATTCACACATGGTGATGGGGGCTGGGGGGGGCTGGGTGGGGCTGGGTGGGGCTGGGTGGGGCTGGGCTCTTCCTGAAGTCTACAAACCATCTCCACTGTCTTTTGAGAGTTGAGCTCCAGGTTGTTCTGTCCTGTCAGTCTCCCACCTGCAGGCGAACTCATCCCCACCAGAGATGAGCCCGACGAGGGTGGTGACGGACCGGTGGCTGGAGGTTTGTTGAAGCTGGCAAAGGAAAATTATTTTTTAATCCCGCCTACATAGCTGTGATTGGCTCACTGTTTATTTTTTCCGTTCGGGGGAAACAGCTGTCATTGAGCACAACACCAGACCTATTCTGAGATCTGAGATCTGCCCAAAAGAGAAATGGAAACAAGAAGTCGCAAAAAGAGGAATATGTGACGATTAATGAGAGGAGAGAAATACAGAAAATGAAAAAACTGAAAGAGAGACAAACAAAAAGAAGCAAAATAGAAAGAGGCAAACATCCATCTCTCTTTCACTGCTCCATTATCGTTTATTTCTCTCTTTGTAATAAATATTTTTCCCTCTCCATCCATCCTCCTCTCTCTTTCTCTCTCTGATTGTTCCATAAACAGTGATTGATCAGTGCAGGCAGCAGCTCACCGATCATCTCCTCCTCCATTCCTCTTTTCTCTCTCCCTCCATTACCCTTTCTTCTCTCCCTTCATTACCTTTTCTTCACGCTATAAATCTCCTCACTTCTCCTCTCCCCCTTTCCTCGCCTTCTCTCCCTTGTGCTCATCTTCACCTCTTTTCACCCCTCTTTATCACCTCCTCACCTTTTTCTTGCTCCTTACTTTCTTACCTTGTCTTTTCATCCTTTTCTCCTCCTTCCTCTCCCTCCATTTCTCTGATCTCATCTTTAGTTTTTTATGGTCTCACCGGGCTTTGCCTTTGAGTTCCTGGTTTCCCTCCTTATTTCCTCCCCTTATTTCCTTCCCTTCCTTCTTCATTGCCTTTCATTTCCTTGCTTTTCTCCTTTTTATTCCTGTCCTTCTTACCTTTTTCTTTCGACACTGTCCTCTCCTTTGTCTTCTCTTTTCTTCTCCTTCACCTGTCCTTTTCTTTCGTTGTCAGTTTTTCTTATTCGTCCTGTCTCTCCCTCCTGACTCTTTTCTCATTTTCCCCCTCCTCTTCTTCTTTTATATCAACTCCTCTCCCGCCCTCTGCTCTCCTTTTTACTTTCTTCTTCTCTTCCTTTCTACATTCTTGTTTCTTTCCTCCTCATTAACCTCTTGCGATTACTTTTGCCAATAACCTGTATAACTCCCTCTGCTCCTGTTTCCTCCTCCACGTTTTCTCCTTGAAGTCGTTACACAGCAGAACGACGGATGACGTGTGAGAGAGAGAGAGAGAGAGAGAGAGAGAGAGAGAGAGAGAGAGAGAGAGAGAGAGAGAGAGAGAGAGAGAGAGAGAGAGAGAGAGAGAGAGAGAGAGAGAGAGAGAGAGAGAGAGAGAGAGAGAGAGAGATAAAAGATCAAACTTGAGCCCTTGAGTTAAGTGATAACATCACCAGCTTCACACACACACACACACAATTCCCAATTAAACACTTCAGCGCTCGCCGTGATCTTATCTGATCAGCAGCTTGGCAGCTTTGGCAGCAGCGATCAATGCTCGTTCACCTCCGTTGTACACAGACACACACACACACACACACACACACACAATACACATACATGCACACACATTTAAATACACACAAACATCATGTCCTTCCTTGCTGTCTCTGTGTCACTTTCTCTCATCACTCTTTCACTTTTCCTCTTTCTTCTCTTCTGTCTCATTTTCTGATTTTTCCACCTTTCAGCCCTCTTCTCCTTCCCTTCTCTTCCCTCCCATCATACTCTAATGACCTCTTCCTTTTCTTTTCGGCGTGGTTCAGTCTTCTCTCTTTGTTTTTCTTTCCCTCTGCATCTCCTCTCACTGCTTGTTCCTCTAATTTTCTTCCTCTCTTCCCTTTACACTCTCCCATAATCTCACATCCTCCTCTCTCTGTGCTGGGTTTCTCAGTGTGGCAGTCTAAGTAGGTCGGTGTTGACAGCTGAGCTCTACACAGACAGAGAGGAGACATTATTTCTGCTCTGTGTGGGCCTCCATACAAACACTCACTCACTGTTAGTGGCTCAACCTCACTGCACTCTACAGACTCAGTGTACAGATCTACAGGCGCATCTAAATCCCCGAAAAACCCGAGGATCCTCTGAACTGGGTATCAGGTCCACGCTTTGCAGTCCTCCTTGGCTCCACATCAGTCTGAGCTCTGCAGGTCTTGACATCCATGCACAATTCTTCTGGTACCAAACAGGACCTATCAAGGCCTCTGAGGAGAACTCCAACAGTATGTTATCTCACCATATCTGTTGCAGAACAGTGACCTCTGTGGCCATAAGTCGTAATTACAGGATAGTCACACATTGAATTCCCCTCGATTTCCAAGACTCTCTGAATACAGTACTCCGTCTGTTTAGCACTGCACCTCTATCATACAGTTAAGGGCCGTCCACACCAAGAACTATAATTATAAAGATAACCATAACATTATGGGCATCCACACTGATGGACAATAAAGTTCTTTTCAGCTTAGGAAAGTGGATATTGATATTTATTCCCTGTTCCTGCTGTACACTGCTCAGTAAGGTCTAAACGAACTTCAGAGACCCTAGTTCAGCCGTATGTTTTAGGTAAAATTACTTTTTTTTATGTATAATTTGCAACAAAATATTACTGTATGTAAGCCTTTTAATAAGGTGACGTGAACCTTGTAAATTGGATGAATTTTAATTGGCAAATCGCTCTGAACGTGATCCAAACGATAACGTTCGCCACTGTCGTCGGACGTCTTTTTGAGTTAGTGATTTTTAAAACATATTTATAGTTATCTTTATAATTATTGTTCTTTGTTTGGATGGTGAAAAGATGACAATCAAATCAGCAGAACCAGAGATATCGTCTTTTTTTTTTTACGCACATTGTTCTTCCTTGTCAAAAGTTGGCGCCTTCATTATCCACAATGCAAATGGTTTGGTCGGAGATTTGGATGTGTTACGCTAACAGCTGTTAATGTGGAGTTACATCACCCGAGGTAATTGGAGCCACAAAAGGCTTCATACAACTTCTTTCACACATGCATTAATACTCCCCAACACCTGTCAACACACTTTGATGTGCAGTTTCCCTTAAAGTCAGTTGCCTTAATGTCTAGTGAGAATTATTTTCCATACAGGCCTCAGATATCCTCATTACTGTATAGCAAACAGTAAGGAGTGAGCAGTTATGGGCACAGTGTGAGTTCTGTAATTGCATATTGCAATAATACCAGACTGTTGACTGTTTATCTGTGACCTTTTTTGAAATGCAGTTTAGCAGCAGTGAAGAAGTAACGCAGCAGCAGTAACAGTAGATAAGATGACACAGTAACATCTGTTAAACTTCAGGCTACTCAACACCAACATGTCAACTGAGCTGCTGCTTCAATAATAATCAGTATTTTATCATTTTTAGAATAATCTGTCCAATATGGATGACACTTAACATGAGTGGTTTGTGGGAAAAAACATTTTAAGAACAGGAATCAATCAGTTATCGTTATTTAATTGGTTGATTAATGACATTAAATTGGAGATGCTTATGAACCCTTGAAATCCAGATCTTAATTTTGGTAATCCAGGAAGTTAAAAGTGTTTAAACCTTAAATGCACTCAGGTGGTGAATTTATATTCTTTGATATGGGAATTAAAAGGAAAAAGTATAATTTTAGTTGTGTGTGTGTGTGTGTGTGTATGTGTTTGTGTTTATTTTCCTCCATGTGTAAATATGCCTGTATGGGATTATAGTTTGCTGTGTGTGTCTGCCTACATGTAAACAATGTGTGTTTTTTGCTTGGGTGTACATAAATGTCTGCCTGTGTGTGTGTGTGTGTGTGTGCGCGCGCTGCAGAGTGGAGCCCAGGGCTGTCCTGTGTGTATTCAATGTGTTTAATTTTGAGCTTTTTGACAGCTGCATTATTCACAGACTAGCAGGAGGTTGACTGTTCTAACCTCCATCCACCCACTGCAGGGGGCTTTTCGTTTCTGCTCGGGGGGGAACTGCTCCAGCTCTGCCATGATGCTGACACAGTAACATATGCCCATGTGTGGCTCCGTATCACCACTGCAATTTTAAATATTCAACAATTTTAAAACTGCTTTGTGTAACAGTTTATAGGTAAAAAAACAAACAAACATAAATCACAAAGTGAGGCAGTAAGCAAGTCCCAGTCCCACTTATTAAGACATTGTAGATTTGCCTTATTTGTCTGAATTAAATTCTGTTGGTGTCGTGTTTACAGCACTTGATGTGTTCTGTGCACGGGAGATGCACATGAGAGACAAAGTGTAACTTAAATGAATATAAACTGTTAATTTATGCTTGAAATATTTATGTAGCCTATCGCTGTAGATCATTGGCTCCGGTGATTCATGGTAACCGTTTCACATGTACCAGTACTCACTACAGGAGTGTGTCACTGCAACAGATTTGGGGATTAAAGAACATTTTTTGATGCATGACTGCAAATGATGATATGATAAATAATTTAGGTTGTCGACACATTTAAAAATCATACACACGTGTTAACCTCCATGGTAACAAGAGTTAACATTCAGAGTAAGCATGGCTGAGCCTAAATACAGCTGAGGCTGAGTCAAACAAACTAGGACCTTTAATCCTTAAACCCTTTGGCTTTACCGACATGGCCGTTCCTCATGCACCACCTACCAGACAAACATTTTGTCCCCCACTGGTGTAAAGACCTGAAAATAGCAAAGTTCTCTCACCTGAATGACAAAATAGTTCTTTAAAATAGAGGACGCCATTATAAAACCAAAAGATATGAAATGTAAGTTTCTTCCTTTTGGTTCCTGATTTTTTTTTTCTTAAAGGACATTTTACTTTCATAGTCCATATAATGTCATATTTTTTTTAATACATGTAATAATAAAACTATAATTTCTTCAACAGTTACAAAACTTTATTGTAACTTCAGCTGACCAGCAGCCTGAACATGGCACGAGCTGCTGGTCGGAGGCAGCAAGTCAAGCAGCACATCCTCCAGTCGGCCTGGATCGAGGCCACAAGCACCGCACCACTTATTTATATATTTCCTACTTATTGCACAACAGCTTCCAATGTAACTCAGCCAATCAGAAGTGAGAAACCAGCACTGAGTGTTTCATAAGAGACATTTGATCATGGAGTGTGTGTGTGTGTGTGTGTGTGTGTGTGTGTGTGTGTGTGTGTGTGTGTGTGTGTGTGTGTGTGTGTACACACACAAACACACACACACACACACGGAGAGGCAATAAATGCCACTGATTGCTGGCGTGATAATGGGCAGGTTGAGAGGCTCTTCAGACAAGTGAAGGTTAAAGAGAGCTCTCTCTCTCTCTCTCTCTCTCTCTCTCTCTCTCTCTCTCTCTCTCTCTCTCTCTCTCTCTCTCTCTCCCCCTCTCTGTCTCTTTCTGTCTGTCTCTTTCTGTCTGTCTCCCCCCCCCCACCCCCCCACCCCCTCTCTCCTGTTAACGGATGAAAGATTTGCAGGATATATAGAAATATAGAAATTTCCTGCGATGGCTCGGCGGCTCGTTAAAAGCCGGCTGCTGGTACCAATTTATGTCCGTGGAGACTGACGAGGGGGCGGGTCAGAGCTGCAGTCCGATCTTTGATCAACTGCAGGGCCGAGTTATTAATAAACACTCCTTCTCCCCTCTTTCTCCCCCCTGTTTCCTCCCCCTGCTCTCCTTTCTCTCATCGATGGAGGATTTACAGTAATGGCTTGACTGTCAGTGATGTCACTGTGGTTCAGATGTAGAGTTATAACATCAGAAACTATACACAGATGTAATCAGTCTTGTAAGCAGTAGATATAGAATTAATCATTAGGAGATGATTGAGTGATTTAACATTATTACAGCCTCATGGTGCCAAATATCCACTTCTGTTACAATCATAGTTATTATTAGTCTCATTTGTTCCTTCAGGTAAACAAATCATTAATTACTACTGACTCTAATCTCTGTTTCCTGACCTTTTTGTTTATTGCCTCTCACTGTGTCCTGAAAGTGCGTCTGCTGATCAATTTCCAGTCAATGAGGCGTAATGATGTGAAATTTGTGGCCTGTGAATTGATGCCATAGCGGTGACAATAATTATTATAATGTTTGTAATTATAAAGAACGGAAATGCTCACAAGTCATCATTCACATCCAAGTCTCAATCAAACAACAGCAGAACAGAATAACTTTTACAGCCAGATGATGACTTAAAATTAAATGAGGTAATATTAAACCCAGACATAGTTATAGATAGGACTCACAGAGGGACGGAGACTCCAGCTACATGTGATTGTTGAACATCTCATTCCAAAACCACGGGCATTAATCGACTGCTATAACAGCCTCCACTATTTATTTTGGGAAAGCTTTCCATCAGATTCTGGATGCCGGCTGCAGGGATTTGCTCCCATTCAGCCACAGGAGCATTACTGAGATCCAATACTGATGTTGGGCGATAAGGCCCGGCTCGCTGTCAGCTTTCCATCGTTCATCCCGAAGGCGTTGGATGGGCTTGAGGTCAGTCAAGTTCTTCTGCTGATCTGATTTCTTTAAGGACCACGTTCAGCGCACAGTGGCATCGTCATGTTGAAACATGAACGGGCCTTCCCTTAAACTGTTACCACAATGTCGGAAGAACACTATCACCCAAAATAAGTTAAGGGGTGTCTGCATAGATTGAACCATAAAACCTTGATTCAATGTTTTTTTGATGCAAATTAGACTCTTGAGACTTTCCAAAAAGCATACATGGGTCTGTGTGGCTTGTATATTGCTGAACAAAGCTCATCAGTTTGCTAATCTTCACGTTTCACCGTCTTCACTGATGGTCACCGTGGAAACCGCTTCCCTAGGGAAGCCTCGTCTACGTGGTGGGAAACAAACAGCAGTCCCCCGATACGAACAGCTTTCTCCTGTGTCAAAGTCACGCGGTTTGCACTATAACATCACTCTACTTCCACCTTTTGCTCCTGAGAGTCATAATACACAGGGCCACCAAAGGTCCTTAAGAGATTACTCACAGGTGAGATGCTGTTGCCACTGTTAGTAGTAACACTCCAGCTGCTGCTGTGAGATTATTACCCTACTACCTCAACCACTACTTCTAACTCTGCTGCCTCTACTACAACTGCCAATAACTTTAGACATTTGCAATCCTGTGATCTCAACCCCAACACGACCAGATCCGGCATTATTTGATTCCTAAAACTTCCACTTACACTTGCCAACTTTTTTGTTTTTACCCTGTGCCAGGTCATTAAACAATGTTGGATGATTTAGTTAACTTCTGCACTACCGCTGTTACTGGAACTGGAACTATAAATGAAACACCAAATTTTCAAAACATTTTCTGACTTTTTTTACAGTTATTGTAAAATAACACCAAAAGGACAAACAAGGCATCTTTTCTTTTCTGCAGTGGTGGAGGAAGTATTCAGATCCTTGTAATGTTAAAAGCGCTGCCGCTACAAATCTCTGCCTCCGTCTTCTTTTTGCTGCTGGCCGCCGTACTTCATCCACTGACCTGTAATATTCATTTAAGAGATTTAAATGAAGTGTGTGTAACAGTTCAATTTCTCTCTGCGAGTCGCCTCTCCTTGGGTTCATTCTTGGCTCACCATCACATTTGGCAGCTTTTCTCGAAGACTATATACATGCACACGCGCACACACACACACACACACACTCACAAGTGCTCAGGGTCTCGGCAGTCCAACTGTGGCCTTGTAGATAGTAGAGTTCTTGGAGGAGAGGATAAAGAGGAGAAGAAAGAATACAGGAGAGGAGAAAAGAGGAGTGATGGAGGTCGAGTAGAGAGGAGGATGAGGAGAGGATTCTTATAGATTTGATAGATCGGAAGCTCGAGGCAGAGAGTGAACGCCTGAGGGAAGAACAAAATAAATT
Source organism: Lateolabrax maculatus (assembly GCA_031216445.1). NCBI lineage: Eukaryota > Metazoa > Chordata > Actinopteri > Acropomatiformes > Lateolabracidae > Lateolabrax > Lateolabrax maculatus. The sequence goes on along the minus strand of CM062201.1, from coordinate 24,971,334 downwards.
GGATGGAGAGAGAAACAGAAAGAAAGAAATGAGAGCGAAAGACAATAGCTGCATGAAATTGGATTGAGAGACAAACAAAATGGGAGATAACAAGCAAAGGAGGCAGAAAAAGACACAAAAGAGAAGGATGAAGATATATTGAGAAAGAGAAAATGTAAAAAAGAAAACGACTGAAAGAAAGGTTGAGGATGAAAGAGATGTTGAACAAGTAAGACAGATGAAAAGTGAGAGTGTGTATATAAAGTCTATATGATTAATCTACAGCTAAATACTAACAGTAGCACACTAATGCACACTAAAGGCAGGTATGTTTGCAATGTTCTCCATCTTGGTTTATTAAGTTTAATATTTGCTGATAAGCATCAAAAACGCTGATGGGAATGTCATTAGTTTCGCTATTGGACAAATTAAAATTTGGACCCGATGATGTTGCTGGAAGTAAAGTCATCCCGAGGGTCAGTCTGGACCCACTGACCCACCGACATCCCCGTCCCTAACCCTAAAAAAAACAAAGAAAATACAGCAGAAAAGACAAACAGAAAGGAAAGATGAATAAGAGATGATATATTAAAGAGATAAAGGAGTGAAACATACGCAGAGTCAGACAAATAAAGAATTACAGAGGTGGAGATGGAGAGAGAGACAGAGAGACATAGGGACTGAATGGGGAGTGCCAGCAGTGCTTGGACAGCAAATTATTTGCAGAGCTACAGATTTCCAGGCTGCCTCGTTGGCCTTCCTGCCTGTCTGTCACTGTGTGTGTGTGTGTGTGTGTGTGTGTGTGTGTGCGTGTGTGTGTGAGAGAGAATGTGCACGTGAGACATAACTTATGTGTGTCTGTGTGTTTAGGTGTGTGAAGCTGTTATGTTGAGTTTGTGCGTCGACCACATGCACGTGTGTGTATATGTGCTTGTCTGTATTTTGCAGGCTTGAACACATCGTCATATATGCTGACGTGTGTGCGTGCGTGCGTGTGTGTGTGTGTGTGTGTGTGTGTGTGCGCACCAGTTTATTTTTACCCCTCTATTTAAAATCTGCTTGGGGATGCAGAAGCACAGGAAGTGAGTGTCGTCTCATTTTTCCTCTAGCGAGCTTCATTTCTCCTCCACAACCCGTCTGTCCTGCTGTACTACTACTACTGTCTGCCACCCTTTTCTCCCATGATGCATCAGTCCTTCCTCCCATACACACCAGATGCATTTCAGCCACATTTTTTAGTCTTCCATCCAGGGAGTGACCCCTTAAGATGGAGTCTATTTGAAGTCCTGGAGAGGTGAACTTCTTAAACAAAATGCAAACACCTGCGAGTACATTGAGAATTTGAATCTGTTTCTATAGAAATCAACTTGTTTCAAGTATTTACTGGAGTGTTTGTGTTTTGAAAGAAGAACGCAGGCAGCTGCTCTTGAATCAAGACAAATGAATTGATTACACTGCTCTGGCAGATTTGTTTTTTACGTGTTTTAGGAAGTAATGAATATGAATGAACTACTGACATAATGAATGAAGTTACAAGCAAAAATGAAGCAGATTTTTGCAGTGATCCTGTGACCCCTCAGGTTGGGAACCACTGGTGATATAATTCAATTTTAACCAACATGAGTAACATAACTGAAAACCCAAATAAAATACAGGGTTTTTTTTTTCTTGCTGATGAGCAACTCAAACAGGGTTAATTCATGAAAATGTGTATTTTTGAAGGAATTACGATTATGTCATATGTTGAAATATTGAATGTATTTTATTCAGTCCATTACTCAAAAATTAAGGAAAAATCAGTTGTTTTTTTACTTATGTACATACATGATGCTATATGTTCTGCTTTAAGCGTTTGTTATCCTTAATTAGTGGTAACCTTTATAAAACAATGAAATCATCAATCACAAATCTGCAGCATACTTTGTGTTCACTTGTTCACTGTCCTATTCATAATATATACCTGTTTTTTCCAAAAAGTTATCATGTGTTTTTCTATTAAAACTCCTGTTCCTGAGTGACAGCAGTGTCTTTTTAATGCAGACCTCATGCTGCACCAGCGTGTGAAAACAAAATCTCCAGCAAACAGAAGCATCCCAGGTGTATTCCTGCCCCTCCTCCCCTCACATCAATATTTGTCCCTAGTAAAAACAGGCTACTCTGCAACACTGACCCGCTGCAACCTGGTGACCGATACCGTCACTGACACCAAAACACAACAAAATAAAAGCAGATCAGAGTTGAGCATTGACAGGCGAGGGTAAAGATGTTTCCTTGGAGAGTTCACACTTTCTGCCGGAAGATGTCAGGTGTTATACTCTCCTACCTGTCTGTGTTTACACCAGTTGAGTTAGGGTTAGGGTTGTAACCGATTAACTAACCTGTTGTTTTTCTCTTATTGAATAAAAGATTACTTCCTGTATACATGCAGCATGCTGTTTTGTAGAACTCAGTGTGCACACTTACCGAAAGACGTAAATCTGCCAAATGAGAAATAAAAAATGACAGAAAGTTTTCAAAGATTTGTATTGTCTTTCTCTATAAGGTTTAGTTACAGACTTCATAGTTCTTTTAAATGACCATTTCACCCAAATTACAGGCAGTTTTGGTTTTAGATTTTTTTATCTGCTTCCCTGAAATACTGCTGTGGATTATCTGGTATATAGACAAGACATCGTCATTCAATACTCTAAGAGTACAAACTAAATTCTATTCACCTCCATTGTCATTGGGTGGTGGCAAAACCCTAAAGATGTTATGTCTTATATCTATAACTGTTTATCATATTGTATTGCATTCTTAACTGCTGATCACTTCAATTGTTCACTTCATGTTTTCTGAACATGCATACATGGTTGCCAATGGCTTTTCAGTTTGTTCACCTGTTGCAGATTGCCATCATTTTGAGACTATAATGACATGTTTATTACTGCTTTCTGTGCCTGAAGAAGATCTGATTAATCAAAACAATGCACAGCAACAAAAAAAAATGGTGGGAGCAAGTGTTATGTGCAGGTTTCTACTTTTTGTCATTGGAAAACTCCAGGAAATGTCCTGGAAAATGATCTTCTGAAAGAAGCGGAGACGCAGGAATGAAACAGGAATTATCAAGCAACGTGCATTACTATTCTAAACCCTATTTGTCTGTCTCTCGCCCTCAGGTACATCCACGCCCTCTACCTGGGCGCCCAGAGCCGTTGGCACAGCAACGGGCCCCGTCGCCACTTCCACTGGCGGCTGATGTTTGAGAGTGCGGACATCACCATGCTCCGGCTCCTGGAAGCGTTCCTGAAGTCGGCCCCGCAGCTCGTCCTCCAGCTGAGCATCATGATCCACGGAAACACCGTCCTCCCTCTGCAAGGTGAGCGTGATGCAGTGCCTGCTTTGCTGTGAAGAGTGGAAACACGTTCATTTCTGAAATTTGGGACATGGCGATGTCACTATAATGAAGTTGAGATTGAGCAACATTTAGAAACAAATCAGATTAGCAAGATTATTTCAACCACTTTATTTGGTCGCCCAACTGAAATGAGAGAAAACAATTTAAGACCCACGTTGTAATATGACAGAATTATCCTTTCAGAAAAAGGATGGTTTTCTCCTTTATTGGACTTCATTTTACTGGATTTTATCAGCTGTAATTTTTTATTCTTACAAAGACTTCTGGAGAGACAGAGTGTGTGTGTGTGTGTGTGTGTGTGTGTGTGTGTGTGTGTGTTGAGGGCAGATATCAGTAGGACAAAGTATACTCTATTCATGCACCTCTTACAAGAAGCAGATTGGCCTTTGATGAATAAAACAAAACCTACACTCACTCTCTCTCTCTCTCTCTCTCTCTCTCTCTCTCTCTCTCTCTCTCTCTCTCTCTCTCTCTCACACACTCTCACATTCTCACACACACACACACACACACACACGCATACACACTGTACATGCGTTCAAAGACACCTGGCAGCACAGAAGTCAAGCGTCAGACACATGTTTGAATTGTACGAAACAAAATGATACCTATAAAAAGTGACCAAGACAGAAAAGCTTACAAATGCAGTGATGTGCATTCCCAGATTTGTTAGTTAGTTCCCACTCGGAGAGGCTGTCCAGGTGTGTGCTTCTGTGGTTATGTTTATGGTGGTAAAGTTAACGTTACTGTTCCTCAGGTCTGAATATCTTGTGTTGTTTTTACTGCCACACTCAGAGAGAGAAAATTGAATCTCTTGTTTGTGTTAAACGCCGTCTATCAGTCGGCATCCATTAAAGCTATGTTACTTATCCAAGCAAAGTTAGGACCAGAGGTCTCCCATGGTTCAGAGCTGCAGTTCTGGTAAAGTTGTAGTGCAAAGCCACTAAAAACTGATTGACAATAAATGTAACAGCAGTTATTAAAACTGCAGGCTGCAACTCATTGATTAACTCTCCTGCCCCAAATCGATCCCTCTTTATGTGACATTTGAAAATGAGAGCAAATCCTGCAAAGTCATTGGCCAAACCTTAACCAATCTGCTTTTACACAGAGAATAAATCTTATTTTTTTTCCTCTGATGACATGTCTTAATACACACAAGAATTTCAAAATTAGCAGCTCGGTTCGTTTCATCCTTTATTATTTTAAGTAATCCACAAATCTACGAACACATGTGATTAACTGTTGAAGAAGCTATTGTTTTATTCTGTGTGATACAAGTGATGAATAGAAGTTAACTGCTAAAAAAAGTTACTCTTTAAACACACATTTTATACTTCTATACTTGTGAGGACCTTCATTGGCATATCATTAATTTACTTGTCAGTTACCTTCACCTAAAGGTAATTCTAACCTTCATCTTAAAACCATGTCTTGAACCTCAAACAGCCCTTTGAAGAAGTGAGGACCAGGCAAAATGTCCTCACTTATCAAAATGTCCTCACTTATCAAAATGTCCTCTCTCAAGGTCTAAAACCTCACAAAGATACAAGTGTCAGAGCACACACACACACACATACATTTCTGTCTATTTTTGTAACCTACCGTCTGTTTCCAGGCATTCATGTTTTTAAATGTGGGCACTTACATTATACAGTGCAGACTTGCCCATACAGTCTTCATTGGCTCACTGATTAATCCATCAACCAATCAATCAAATTAATCAACTATCAGTGCTGCCAATTAATCATTCAAGTCATCTGTTTAGTACAAATCCCAAACATTTGCTGGTTCCAGTTTCTCCAAATGCTGGGATTTGCTGGGCTTTCCAAGCATAACAAACTGCATCTGTCTCTTTCTACCCATAATCCCCTTTGTTTTGGGCTCATTTTTGTATGTAGCTGCTTTGTTTATTTTCGTAAGCTGCATTCCAGGAAACATGTCACGTCATTGGTGTAAACTCAGGTGGGGTTCATGAAAGAAAGAAATACATCAGGTAAAGGATCTTGTAGGTATTAAAACATCCTGCAGCATAATCCACTTCTTTACTGTTCGTCCATATGTCCATTATGGATGCAATATTGAATATATATCTATAGTTCTGTAAGGTCTGTTAGTAAAGTAATTATTTTCTTAAGGGGATAAATTCTCTGGCTTCAAGGACATCAATAGCATGACACAGCAGCAGTGTATTAAGCTGTATTTTACCACTACTATGAATGTTTATGAACATATGATAATAAAGATGGATTAACTAGGAAGTGGATTATGCTGTATGAGGAGTTTGCTGCGTTGTTTTGTTTTGTAAAAATAATACCAAACTTTATTTATGGAGCATGTTTTCCAAGGCAAAAGTTACTAAATGCGTTACAACAAAGAGCCCAAATAAACAACTGCAATACACAAATGAAATACAAAATAAAAGAAGAATAAAACAACGCAAGATGGGCTTAAAACATGGATAGAATCGACTAGATAAAATAAGTAGGAGCTAAATTATTTAAAATCAGGGTAAGCTATAGAATAAACATGTGATTTCAGAAGTGATTTAAAAGAGAGACTGACACTGATCTTTTCAGGCAGATTGTTCTATCTTCACCTCTTGTGAATAATAAAAATATCTGTCTTGTCTGGAGGAAATTGGTTGCCATCCAGTTTTTGACATGTACTGGACAGTTCTGTCAGTAGCATGCCAGGATCAGTGCGCTTCATTGGGAGGCATTGCTGTGTTTCATCAGCATACAAATTTAATGCGATCGCATGGCGGCCAATAATATTACCCAGAGGGAGTAAATAGAGAGAGAGAATAAAATGGGACCCAGAACTGAATCAGAATTAGAATCAGATTTATTGCCAAGTAGGTTTTCACATACAGGACTTTTTCTTGGAATATTGGTGCATATTTTAAACAATAGATATAAAAAAGTATAAAATATAGAAATACAAATATAAGAAAGATAAGAAAGTACTGCAAGGCAAGAAGTTAGTGTAAAATGGAAAATGTACAATAAAATATGAACAAAATTATAAATAGAAAATAGAGTAAAATAAGAATAAAATGTAAAATATGAAATGAAAACAGCTGTACAGATTTGATTGCAACTGCAATGTCATTGGCTACTGTTACAATGACCATTGGAATCAGTTGCAACTCACTGAATTTAACCTGACCACAGTCACTGACCAACTATTTTTTACTACCAATAAAGAAAAAGTTACTATCTATAATGCATCATTGAGTTACATTCTCTTCTGGTAAATCATGTTAAGCTCTTAAAAAGTCGGAGCAGCTCTCTCTCTGTTCAAATTTTAATGCCTTCTCAGTGTGATTCATGGCTAATTTGAGACAAGTCTGCATGATTAACACATATGAATGTTTAATGTGTTAAACTGCACTCTGGGCAGCTCGGGGCGGGCCTCACAGTTACGTGTGCGGGCTAATGATTATTTGACTTCAGTAGAAACTGGTTCACGTCCATATGAAGGAGCGAGGAGGAAAAAACATATGTTATTCACCAGTAAGTAATTTAAAGGTTCTTTATTAGCATTTTAGCATCAACTGATTGGTCATTTAGAAAAATATTCCTTATGTTTTTGTTGGTCCCCCAACCTAACCTTTATCACCACCAGGACAAATGTCCACTTTTGCAAAAGATATCTGATAACACTGACATATTATGTATATTTCAGCATTTTTGGGGGGCACTGTGAGGCTTACATTATACAGTGCAGACTCCCCCATACAGCCTACATCACCTTCTATTTCGTTATTAATATAATAATAATAATAATAACAGATTGCCATTCAATTTCCTGATCACATTTTTGTTCCCCAGAGAATGATTACTTTTTAATCTTATAACTCAGATAATGATAAATCAATAAATATAAAAACACAACATAAACAAAAAATTTTTTTGAAGAGTTGTGAACAATATGTCAGGACCCTTGAAGGCGAAAATGTGCAATGGTGTCATTGTTTCTCAAAAAAATCAAACACTTTAGTAGATATTTTTTTTTGTTTTGTTTTTTTTAAAACTTCCAACCACATCTTGCAGTCTTCATCAGCAGGAGCTGATGAAGACTGCAAGATGAAGAGTTTGGTCAGTTGTCATGGTTGTCAAGACGCATTGAGAAAAGCTCCAGGAGCTTTTTTTTTTATCATACTCTACCTTAAAAATATCTTTGGTATTTCTGTACTTCAATTTCTCATTATTTATCAACGATCATATACAGTTCATCGATATTGGTACCTTATAATTCTGTCTTACAGTATCACTGGTGTGAGTTGAGAGTTTCCTTCCTCTTATTTTTTGTCTTCATCTGTCTCTCCAGGTCTCTCGGCCTCGGCCTCCCTGGTCTCTCTGGCCTGGATGATTGCCTCCTACCAGAAGGTTCTTCGGGACTCCCGCGACGACAAGCTGCCCATGTCCTACAAGGCTGTGATCACACAGATGCTGTGGCACTTCTTCACCATCGGGGCGAGGACCGTGGCCTTCGCCCTGTTCGCCTCCGTCTTCCAGCTCTACTTCGGCATATTCATCGTCAGCCACTGGTGCGCCATATGGGACCTGATGCTGAGAGTCAATGAGGAGCTTAGCATTTGACACTTTAGTAAATTATGAATTATGATGTGTTTTTTAAATAGTTATCAGAGGAAAACCCTAGAAGACATTTTTCTAAATTCTAGTTGCCAGAAAACATTTTTATTCTTTGAGTGTGTTTTACAAGTTTATAATTTTGCCCAAACCATTGGCTGACTGCATCAACATTAAACAAATACTGTATTTTAACATCAGGTTCACCAACAGAAATAGAGGATAAATTATTCCAGCACTCTGTTGCCAAAATTAAAGCCTTTAAAAAGTCATACCACAATGTATTTTCCTGCATAATACTGTAAATGGCAAAGTATTGTCCTAAACAACTTTTGTAAGGAAATAGTAAGTAAACACTGTAACTATATTCTCTTTTACTACAAGCCTTTTGAGCAGCTTATTCTTGCTCATTAACCCTATAAAATCATAACAGTGGGGTTAAAACAAATAGCTTTCTCTGCATTTTGTAGGGAACTTTCCATCAAGAAAGGACACTTACGAGTCGCTAATTTATACATTTTACCCCCATTCATTCTGATTATTTATAGATTTATGAAATTGGTGTTCTTTGAGCGGAGATTGAATATCAATGTCTTACCTTGTGCAAAGTGTCATGATTTAACTTTGGATAATTCTGCGTCTGTTTCTTGTGTTTTGAACATGTTTTAGGTAGAATATCCATCTATACCCAGATCATTGATTTAAATCAGTAAAAATGCATTGTATCAAATTACTAATGATATCCCGCTATGCTAATCTCATTGTGGTTGTGGAGGTGTTTTAAAAGCCAATACAGTACAAATTCTGAGATTTCTAAATAGAAAATTCATTATTGTCAAATCCTTTTAAAGTTGTTTAGCATTCACAGGAGGCGTGGTAGTGTTACTAACAGTATTGTTTATTGTCTTTCAGGTGTGTCATGACCTTCTGGATCATCCAAGGTGAGACCGACTTCTGCATGTCCAAGTGGGAGGAGATCATCTACAACATGGTGGTGGGCATCATCTACATCTTCTGCTGGTTCAATGTCAAGGAGGGCCCCAGCCGCTTCCGTATGACCGTCTACTACTCTGTGACGCTGGCTGAGAACGTGGCACTGACCGCTGCCTGGTACACCTACCGTGGTCCGCACACCTCCGACTCCTACGCTCTGGTGGTGGTCTGCCTGGTGGCCTGCAGCTTTGCCCTGGGAACCTTCTTCATGTTGGTGTACTACTGCTGGCTGCACCCTGATGGGCCCGTTCTGGGCTCACAGTGGGGAGGGTGTGTCGACGAGGGCGCGGTGGGTGCAGGAGGAGTAGCGGGAGTGATTGATGCTTGCCTCACCCCATCCCAAGGGTCCCAAACAGACATGGTTATTACCAGCCCTCCAAGGACTCTCCCCAGGACTAAAGACACGGGGGAGCCGGTTCCCGGGGAGCGAGACAGGGACAGAGACAGGGACAGTTGCCTGCCTGTCTTCCAGGTACGTCCCTCCCCTTCCTCCTCTCCTGCACTCCTTCACAGGACCTCCTCCTCATCCCGCTCACAGCAGGGCCCTGTGATCCGGATCGACCTCCCGAGAAAGCGATACCCAGCCTGGGATGCGCATTTTATCGATCGCCGCCTCCGCAAGACTATTCTGCTTCTGGAGACCACATCGGCCATCAGCCCCAGGATACAGTACAGGAGTAGCATGATGGGCAGCAAAGAGGTATTAGAATATGAGACAACTGTCTAAGCCAACAGGGGCTCTTAAACTTGAAAGTGCAGTCTGGGACCAAGGCTCAGCCTGAGATCAGTTCTCATCCCAAGACTACCTACGCCAGGAGAAGCATGGAAAGGAGACACAAAGTGTCAGGCAATTCTTTTGAAGCAAAGAGGTTGTCAAAACTTGATTGTAAAATGTAAAGCGCAATCTGGGACCAAGGCTCTCCCCTTAGGGCGCAGTCCGGGAGTAAGTAGCATGAATGAGCCGTGGGAAGCAAATGGAGTAACACTGAACTGGGATAATCTTCATCTCTCCCAAAAGCTTGGAGGTGAGAAATGTAATCTCTCATCCTGGGACCAAGGAGTGTTAGATTTAGTTTCATCCTGCACGGTCAGAACAAGAAGTAAAAGGATTTGAGAGCAATGAAATTGCGGAGTTTAAGATAATTGAGAAACAATCTGCTGCATGAACTTGAGCCTCGGACTCTGGAGATTCAACAGAAATTTACCAGGGAACTTTTGGAGATTGGTTGCTAGAGTTTGTATGGGACATGCAATCATTTTGATCTGGAAGCCAAATTAGATACTGACAGAAAATAGGGATTCACTACCTAATAAATATTGCTTTTGTGATTTGCAGGTCAAAGGATGCCTAGATGTCTAGGTTAAAATTGGATGCAATTTGGTTTAAAAGTGATATCTAGCTTTTTTAGAAATCTAGGTTACATATAATAGGTTAGATATGTTGTTTCAACAGCACTTAAATTAGTATATTGCAGTGTATATTTCAGTGAAGCAGGCCATAACTACTGAATGAAATATATAAAACATGTGAATGAAACAATGCCTATCTATAATGTAAATGTCTCCCTTGTCAACCACATTTAGCCCAGTTTTAACCAAGATGTCTAGAGTTCTTTTAACCTCCAAATCACCAATTCATTGCTAACTGAGTATGCTCCATATTGTAAGAAATGCAATGACCATCATGCTTCCAAAAGGTTGTATGTCCCTCACAAACGTTGGTAACTATCCTTTAAGCATTCTGTCTGTGGTCTAAAGAGAAATGTAGTCTCATACATCGGACTCCAGTCTCATGAAAACACAAGGACCAATGAAATGTAGGCTCACATTCTGGGTCCAGATTGTTTATGAAATTTAGGCCTGAGATACAAGTGATAACAGTCACTCATCCATATGTGATACAAAAGCAGCCACAGCAAAAGTCCCACCGTTTACATCCCAGCTGCACTGTCACCCCCAACCTGAGAAAGGAAAAATAAATCAGGACTGGATGTAAGGATGTAAGGTGGACGACTTCTGCAATGGCTACCACCATGTGGCATGCTGTAACTAACCACAAACAGGCCTGTGATGTACAGTTGAATAAATACAGATGTCAGATATAAGCTATTATAATATGCTGTAGTTAGGTGATGAATGACTTTTGGGTGAAGAAGCTTCATTTACTCATAAGAGTCTAAATGTCGTCCACTTTTCTTGAAATACGTACCATGTTAGGGGTATGAAGGGTATCATGAGCAACCTCATTATGCTATGAAAACATTTTCTAGTGTTTGGTTTTTGGGAAGAAAAGTAGCTGACAAGAAATGTCTTTTAATCATGTCGACAGACCTTAAAGAATCCTAGAATGGTTTGTTGGAATGTGAAAACACTAGAACGCATCCAGTAAGCAGGTAATGCAAGTAACAATGTATGCGCAAAGCAAAATTATAACAAAATCTCAAAGATGCAGAGTACCATGATGTTTTTGCAGCGTAGCTATTCAGAAATAGCAGCCGTTTCTTGTTACAGATGTTGACAATGGTTTGGACTTTTTTTAATGCAGGGTTGTTTACAAAATGCAACTGCAACTATGTACAGGCCTTTGATTCAAAGTAGATATTCGCAGATTTAGGTTTGGACTAATAAGTGACATCATCAGGAGACTGATGAGAAAAAATAAAATGGTAAGAGCTGATGAAAAATCCTCTTTGCTCCCTTAAACTGCTGTGATGCACGGAAGCAAGGAGCTACAAAATCTCTGCTGAGCCGATCAGTAACCAACTTCAGGGGTCGAAGTTTAAACACAGCAGCTCCCAGGTGTGAATAGTTGTTACTATCAATTAGAAGCAGCTGGATGCTGAGAAAGTCAAGCATGGTCAGCAACAGTACCTGAAGGAAGAACAGTAAGAAAAAAAAAAAACACTAGCATCAAAGCTAACTTCTGTCCTCTCTCATATTACACAACCGATTTCTCTTCGGCAGTCTCTCTTTGAAGTTATTTTCAAAGACTTTTTTTTCTTTAAAAGCCTTTAGGGTTAGTCTGTACATGTAAGGTGATCTGATTAGTTATGAAGTGGGAGTACATCCCAGAAACATTTAAACCAGTGTTGTGATTGTTTTAGATAAAGACAGCAAAACGTGTTATCATTTTTAGCAATGCACTCAAAAGCATTTCTCTAAAAAACATTACATTCCCAATGTGACATCGATGCATCTCAAAAAGCATGTTCATCAAAACATGATGCACTTGAGATTCTGTGCAGTGATAAAGGCTCCCAGTTCGTGATATAGTTTAACTGGTTTTTTAACCATAGTAGCTGTAATACCAAGATTTTTTCATTACAACCCAACAAGCATTTAGAAGATGCCACTGTTCAGGGGATCACCAATTCATGGTCGACTGACATGAGCACAAAAACCAAAACATTATGGCACAGTAAAAACTCATAATATTAAAATATTTAGATTCAAGTTTTTACAAAACAGGACAAGCAAACAGCTATGGATGACTAAAAATTGCCACTCAACAGCTAATTTTTGCCATTCCCTTATCCTTTTCAAGGCTGACGCAGACTGTTGTATCAACTCCAAAATGTAACATCCAAATGTTTATATTGTAAAAACTGAGAATATATTCTTAACAGCAAGTGTTTCACCCAGAGAAAGCTGTTGAACATGTATGAACATGTTCACTGTCTTCACCCTAATGGACAACAGGAAGAGAACATTTACTGTGGATAGGAGTAGTGTACTGTTTACTTTTTGGTTAGGAAAGCCTTCAGAATTCAAGCAGTTCCCTCCTGCTGCCATCTGGGGCCAACAAAAATGTGTTTTTTGTTATGGTATCCAGTGTGGTTTTAATCATCACCTTTATGCTGATGATGCATATGTATATTCTGAGGGGCCTCGCAGGAGATGTATTTCCAACTTTGTATACTGTGGGGCGATGGGGGAACTAAGAGTGGTTTATATATTTGCTTTTTAACAATGCGTTCACAAAGATAATCGGCTGTGATGCAAGCAGAATTGTCCATATACTTGCCTACATACTTTGGAGGAATAAAAAGTGTATCCAGTAGCGGGCAGATATGGTGCAAATCATCCCTCACTGAAACAAAATATCCTCCTTGAGAACTTTTGTAAACATGAACATAATTAAACATGGCAACACTCAAAGACTGTATTCAATGGTTAATGTTGAGATCAAGACAAATAAAGTGGCAGAGCAGTCATATAAATGTGACAAGTTCTGTTAGTTTGTCTTCGAAACTTTCCGGTATGTCGTTTGTTGAGAGTCTGCTGCCCTGCCCACACTGTTCATCTTGCAGACGGGTTGCGTTATTTTCTGATGGTCTGAACAATCAACGCTATGAAGGATCACTGGATACACAGGGTGTCCATCATGGACATGCATATGCATTGTTAAAAGCAAGTAGATAAGTACTCGTCGGGTTTGTGGTTGTATACCCACTGAAGACGCCAAGGGCAAAACTGTGCTCACTTTGGACATATGTGAGTCTCCTCTGCAGGGAAACTGTTGTGTCATTTAAACTCTGGTGGGGGGTACTGGAAAAATAAAAAATCAGGAATATAATTTACAGAATAATATTGGTAATAACTTGGTAACAGTTATCCTGACAGTGTTGTGTCCTACCTGAACTTGTGGATGATGGTACAGTGGTGGCATTCACGGCGATGTTAATGGTGCTGAAAACAACGACTATGTCAACGATGATTATGTCATGTCGAACATGACAGGCTAATGTACAGATAATACATCAACCACCCAATCACGGGCCGAGGACGAGGCTTCGCTTTCTCTGATTGGGTAATGAACCAGTCGTTTGTTGTTGAGGTAAAATAACAGTTAAAAGTGGTGCGCTGAATATATATATCGACTTGAAGAAAACATGTTAAAAAGTAAACAGTGAGTTTAAAAAACTCATATCATCTTTTATTAATTGATGCAAGTATTTATGTTTATTTATTTTTGTATTTGTTTTATATCTATTTATCTATTGTTTACTCACTCGGTGGCCATGTCTTTGGTATGACTCTTATATTAAGATGTAAAAACTGAAAATAGATTTTTTTTTACTCATTCTATATATCTGTATATACCAGCGTGGCGCTATACTAGGACGTGCGTGTATGAGTATGTGTGCTTTGGTTTGTATGTATGTATTGTATGTACAGTATGTGTGTAAGGATGTGCTCTAAGTTTTTTTGATAATGCTGCTTAAACATCCTCTGAGTGAACGAGCAGAAAAATAAACCAGTGGTGAAAATATCTATGACGCTGTTAAAAAAAGAACTCAACAAGCTGTGCTGATAACTGTAGATGGGAACAATACTGTAGTAAACATGGCTGAACAGCCGTCGAAATAAACTGCTGTGCCTGTGTTTTCTTTTATGGCATTTGAGGTAGAAGGTAACTTTTTTCTCACATATTGTACTTTTCTAACAGGGAATACTGTTCTATTTACGTCACGACATACTGTACATTATTTGACAGCTGTTCTAGTTACTTTACTGACTGCATTTTTACGTACTAAATACACAATCCATTCAGATAATATGGCGCGTTTCTATACATTAAACTACCTAAGAGTATGTAGTAGTACTAACAGTATAGTAGCACGCTTAGACCTGCTACAGCTACAATGCTTACCTGTTAATGTAAATCACATAATTGCTTCTTGGATTTTGTTCCACGTCATTGTTTATTCGAGTGGCGGAAGTGCTGCTTTTATTTTTTCCCTCACAGAGTTCGTATGGAGGTGGTCAGGCGTATGAGGCGTACGACTTGGACAAGGTTTGCATTCTGATTCTCTCATGTAGTTTGGATAGGACAACAAAACAACTTTGAGAAAAGATTAAAGAAAGATTGTGTTTTTGGCTTTCCCAAATCTTAACCACGTTAGTGAAAGAAAGTGCCAAATTCTACCATAAAATAGTTCAATAAAGCTTTAGTTAACATGAGCAGATATTGTATTGCAATGGTGGATATCATTATGTTGATAAAAAACAGGATTTGTGCAGCTGATATTTCCTTCAAACTGCTGTTGTAGATTAGAAGTATATCATATAGTAAATATCATTATTTTACCAATTGTAAAGTGATTCTCAACTTTTAGTAATTTAGTCATTTAATTGAATTTTTATTTCTGATTTTTTTTTTTTATTTGCTGAATTTAGATTGGTCCAAAATCCAAAATGCCTTGTATTTAAATTACCAGATTTATCCAACAAGTTTTATAAAGCTCAACCTCTAACTCCTCTATTAGCTCCACTGGCACCGACTGTGGCTGGCTGTTTCTTACCGACTGTGCTGGCTCTGTATGTTGGGACTGTACCGAGGATTTCCAGGTGTCAAACCGGAGCGAGGCGGAGCTGATCCCGGAGCTGGAGCTCCATCAACCCTCTCCCCTGAATCTTCCCGCCCCGTTTCTCTCGTTTCCTCTCTGCTCTCCTCCGTCTTTCCTCTCGAGGCGACAACAAAATCTCTCTCTCGAACCAACAGGCTTTGATCTCGCCATCTCTTTCTCTCGCATCAGCATCCCTCCATCCTGAGGATTTGCTGTTTATTTGGTCGGCGTCTCTGGAGATGCAGCAACCAAACAACAATCAGTGATTCTTCCCTCTTTCTCTTCAGGTCCAAACTGAACAGTTTTCTTTGCTCTGCTTTCTTTTTGAGAAGTATTCTTCCCCTTTTTTGGTCTTTTAATTCTTCATTTTTGTCCCCTCTTCTTTCCCTCCCCCGTTTTTTCCCTCCTTGCCTTTCTTCAGTCCTCCAGTCCTCTTGCCCCCCTCTTTCATGTCTCACATCCTTCTATTTTCTACTTCTGTCTCTGTCTTCACTTTATCTGTTTCTTCTGTCTTCCTGTCCTGTACTTTATTCCTCTCCCTCATCGCTCCTTCTCTCGTTCTTTCATTCCTTGCATCCTCCTATCATCCATTATAGTTTTATTTGTTCCTTCTGTCTTTCTCTGTCCCCTTTACTTTATGTCCTATTTTCTTTTCTTTTTTCCATCCCTTCTTCTCCTTTCCTTTCTTTGATTTTTCTTCATTAATTCCTCCATTCCCTCTGTATTTCTCTTCTTTCCCCCTGTTCCATGCCACCTTCTTAATTTCCTCCCTTGTTCCCTCCTTTTCTCACGTCCCTTCTTTATAGTCATTGTCCTTCTTCTACCTGACTTCCTCTTCTTCCTTTCCTTCCTCCCTCAACTGTCTGCTTCCTCCTGCCCCTTCTTTGTTCCATATCTCCCCTTCTACCCTTTTTCTACTTTCAACTTGTCCTCAACTTTTTGCTTTAACTACATCTTCCAACTTCTCCTCATCCTCTTTTTTTGTCCATCGCTCTTTCCATCATTTTCTGTCCTCCCTCAGCTTACCTGTCTTCTCCTTCATGCTTATTTTCAGCCTCTTTTTTTTCCTCTCCTCTTGCGTCAGACCTCATGTGTGATTTTGAAGCGTGGGGTCTTAAAAGGAGGCTGCTTCTTTGATATCGCTGTTGCACACACACACGCACACACACACAGACAGACACACACATATACATGCATAAATTCACACATAATTCACCCAATGCACACTCTCTCACACACACACTTACAAAGAGACACACACGTTTTTGGAGATATCGAGTTGATGCAGAACCAGAACATATCAAGGTTTGACATACTTTGAAGTTCACACAAGCATGATTGATGTGTTTGAGTCTGTGTGTGTGTGTGTCAAAGAGAGAGAGAACATCAAGCACAGGTGAGTTCATGTGAATACTAATGTATATGTACATTTATATAGTATGAGTGTGAAATGTACTACGTACTACGTGTGTGTGTATGTGTGTGGTCCTGTTTGTGCAGCCAGATTAAATTTAAGTAAACAAGAAACAAATTTGCAGAAAGAACAAAACTACTGCAGAACCTTCAGGTCTTATATGATTTGCTTCACAGTGATATGCTGAAGCCCTAAAAAGTAGGAGATGCCACTGAAAAGTCTGTAATAAACTTGAAGAAAAAATTTAAATGTTTAGATTAAAGCAGCAAAATGTGATGCTTTGAATCAATAAATATTATTGGAGGTATTTTATATCTGAATAATTTCCATAAACAAATAAGTTCATGGTGAAGAACTTTCGTCCCTAATTCTCCAAATGAAGACCACATTTCCCATCCCCATAAGCTGTGATAGCTGCCACCATTTTGGACTCTCCAGCTCTCTGTTCCCTCAAAGGTTGAAGCGCCTTGCAATTGGTCAACGGTGCAAATTTGCTTGTCAAAATGCACCAAAGTGGAACTCCTGAAAGATTTGCACAGATTTACTTCACCCAGCCACCAGTGAACCCAAGTATCGCATCGATTCCATTGAAATTAATTGGATTGCTGCAAAAATTCACCATTTTAAATGCTGGTATGACCAAGCCTTAACAGTAGCTAGACCTCCTCCTTTCTATACTCGAGGATGAACGCTGGACTGAGTGTGCCGGAGCTGCCAATAACCCAGCAGGTGTGGCAAGGTAGGCCAACTAGCTTCCACTTTCCAAGTGAAAAGCAAACTTGACTCGTTGAGAAAGAGAAAAAGCAACAGCCGTAGTCTATTTGATGTTCTCCAGTCAGTAGTAGTTGAGAGTGTGTCTCCTAGCAACGCCGAATCTAAGATGTCAGTCAACCGCTGCCATGGGCAACGACCCCGCTGAGGCGATAGGCTTAGGTACTGTTTCCACAAATATGGTTTAATCACCTTTTGTAACATTAAAAATAATGCACAACAGCTGCAATATCTGTGTAGTTTGTGTTTCTTTACACAAAAAGTCTCACTGCGTTTCAGTTTGGCTTTAATGATTTGGTTTGTTTCCAAATCTTGGGACCAAGTGGCTAAAATACGTATTTTCCTAGAGAATAAAAATCAAAAATGAGGTGACATAGAGTTGGTGAAAATCTCAGTCTGGGGCAGAACTTTTGATTCATCCTCTGTTCATTTTGACACAGTTAAGGCCCGGACACGAGACCAGGACAAGAAAAAAAAAAAACACTCAAAAGATAAATGCCCCATCTTTGTCTCCCGTTGCCTAGGTAACTGGGCGATCGTTAAGCCGTTATCCCCTGCGGTCACCATGGAGTGGTTACCCTGACGATGTGTGTGTGTGACGTGTGTCCGGGTTCACATCATACGTCCAAGTAGTATTTAATATATCTGTCTGCATGTGACCGTGTAATGTGTTCAATGTGTGTGTGTGTGTCAGAAAGGTCACAGGTTTGATGTCGTCTCCTCTGCCTCCATCAGTGTCCTGCTGAGAAGAAATGTGTCTTTCCGTCCTTCCTTTCCTCCTCCTTCCTCCTCCAGTTGGTCTTTGTCACAGCGCTGCCTCCTTGTGGCCAAACCTGCTTTCAGCAATGCAAAACTTCAAGTCTCCTGCATGTTTGGTTTCAGAGGGAGCGTATCTATGTTCCCAGCTCAGTATCCTCTTATTATGACACATTTACCAACTCTATCCCCCTAACCAATAATAAGGAGAGCATTTGGAAAGTCAGAGAAGTAAATGTTCAGTGTTTCTGGCCTGATTGCATGAGAACTGCATCTTTAGGTGATTTGAACATAAACACCTTTATATGCACTGATTACAACGAGGTGTCCAACAGCAACTATAGATAAAGTACAGAGGAAATAATAACATACGCTACTTGAATTACATTGTAAAGACGACACATAGAAGAAGAACATGTTTTAATCAATAATCACATAATTTTACTGTGTTTGTAAATCTTTTAAATCACCAGGAAGACAGGTGTAAAGTGTGTATTATATGTTATATTAAGGGAATCCAGAGCTGGGAGCATAAGGATGACCCCGTTTTGAAGAGTAAATCAGCTTTGAATCACAGAGGAGGGGGTCAGTGCAGGTTCTTTTGTTACTTTTTTAATAAACCTTACTGTTACCTGCTGTCACATCACTGATTGTGGTGTGACTGAAATATTTCTACTGAAGCATGATATTTTCCGCTCAGAGAGCAGTACAGCGGCAGTTTGTGTAATTCAATTCTCTGTGTCCTGAACAACTGACAGGACCCAGGGAATTGTCCTGTCAGCGTTTTTAACATTCAGAAAAAAATGTAATCCACGCTGAAAGTACCAGACATATGCACTGTAATCTGCATGTTCCCACTCTTCACTGAAGCTTTAGGATGTTTACAGGGACGTATCTTTGGCATTTTCCAGTAATTTAGTGTTTCCACTCAAAATTGAAATACCGTTTTGCAGCTTGGCTGAACAGCTAAATCTGAATTATTTATTTATTTATTTATTTATATCACATTTTGATTCAAATGTTGCTAAACTGTGATTATGTGAAAAGCTGAGCCTTCAAACCAGTGAGAAAAGGACACAAACAGAAAAGCAGAAATCTCCCATTTGAAACCAAAACTCTTCTAACTTTGACAGAAATGTGTGTTCATGTTGGATCCCAACACTGACAGTAAGAAGCTTATTGAGATTGAAAAAAAAAAGGTTTGCACGGCCTTTAAAGAATTTTTTCTCCAAAGTGGAAATTATGTCATCTCTTCAGATGTAATCGGCACTAAAGAAAGAAGCATTTAATCTGAGTATATTTTACTGAATCATTGTCGTTAATTAAAGGCCTGCATTAACAAACTTGCAGCTAAATTTAAAATGAAGTGCTGTGAATTTTAACACTGAGTCACACTTGGCAAGAGAACAATGAAAGGCAGCAGACATCCAGTGAATACCACAAACTTTCTTTCTGTAATTCTACTGAAATCTGAATTCTCATAAAGTTTGTCCCTATGTGCCGTCACACTGAATAAACAAATACTTATATGAGATCTTAGACAATAGGCTGTTAAATAAGAGGGACAACCCACTGTGCCTTAATCAACCCTTACATAACTAGACAACTAAGTGGTGAATTCAACATTAGAAAGCAAGCACACTTTATTTTTCTAGCATTTTTAGAGATATAAAAGAGATATCAAAGAGATAAAAAGATATAAAACAAAAAGGAGAATAAAGTGTAAAACTCAAAAACTAAAAGCTACAAAATCAGGTGGTCAGACTTTTGATCTACATTTATTTTTTTTCAAAGTTCCTTAGTTGGAGTGAATGAATCTCATGGAGCTAAACATTTGGTGTGGATTAAAAATAATCCTACGATTTCAAAGATGGTTAAAAATATATAAATAAATGTGTCCAGACCCGACCTCGGTTCATAGGTGACACATCATCAGGTGACACATGATGTGAACATGGTGTCAATGTGAATGGAAATGTACAGAGGAAAAGTTTCAATGTGTGTGTACGTGTGTGTATATGGGTGTGTGTGTGTGTGTGTATGTGTGTGTGTGTGTGCGTGTGTGTGTGTGTGCATAATCAGTGCAGAGAGAATGGGCCTTATCAGTCTCTGGTGGAGTTTCCTCTCGGACAGGAAGTGGCCTTCCTCTGCTTCCTGTTCTCTTCTTTTGTGTGTGTGTGTGTGTGTGTGTGTGTGTGTGTGTGTGTGTGGCCCCAGGAGAGGTCTGAAAAGAACAATGAATGTAGAAAGAGAAAGAACAAGAATGAAGCAGGCGAGACAGAAGCTAAAATAACTCCAACAGAGACAGACAGAGACACAGAAGGAGCAATGGAAACAACCGAGGTACAGACCCAAAGACAACAAAAGACGAACTGAAACGCAAAAGACATTCAGGAAGAGTGTGACCGGGATCAGGACTCAGCTGACCCAGAACAGGACCAGTACAGAGGAGGACTGAACCACGATGGACTATGAACCCAAGAAATCCAAGAAGGTACAGAAAGTTCTGGTCTGTCTCTGAGTTTCCACATTCAAAGCAGATTTTGTCACATTTCATCATCCAGCTGCAAACTGGACCTGTCTGACCTGTCGATGTTGTTTCAGTTCCTGAAGGCAAACCAAACCTTTTTAGTGTCGCTGTAATGGAGCCTTTGACTTCCAGCAATCCTTAGTTACGAAGAAACACGAGCTTAAGATCCAGTCACGCCAGCATTTAAGATGACAAACTTTTGTGGCAAAATCAATTAATTTCAGTTGAAACCGGGACAAGTGAATTCACTGAGGGGGTTTTTAGTCCACGCACAACAACTACATGGGCGGAACTACGTGGGTTTTTGTTGTTTTTTGGCATGAGCAAACGAGAGGAGGATGTGACGTTCGATTGTTAGAGCTGGACAGAGTGATCGGACACACATTAACACCAGGTGTAAATGTAATCAGGTTAAATCATATCTAGATATTTTACTCCTTATACACTTTACATTTATTACTGTATTGTTTTTATTCTTATGTTGTTGTCATTTTTGAAGGATTTCCTTCAGGATTAATAAAGTTCTTTCTCATCTCATTTTAGATACAATCTGGATACGAGATGCATTTTAATGGGAGTGTAAAGGGGCCTTGGATAAACTCCTCAGTGTATTTTCTGGTGTAACCGTGGCTCTTATTGAAAGCAACACCTGTTGATTTAATTTAATTGATTCAATTCTTTAAAAAAACATGCTTCCTGTCTTCTAAAACTTGAAATACAATAACATCAGAAAAGAAAGAGAAGAGACAAAGAGAATAAAAAACACAAAAAAATACTTTTTTAAAATTAACTAGCTCCATAACACCTTGGTCTGACCTGTGCAGGTTGTTACATCCATTAAAAAATCCAATTATTTCCCTCTTTCTGTCTCCTCAAAGAAACACTAGAACAAGGAAGAACAAAACTCATTATAACCATAATCTGTCTTCGTCCTTACAGTTAAATTCAGCTGACTACAGAGATGTTCATCAGAAACCCTTATTCTGAAATGTGGAGATCTGTCCTTGTTCTTAGATATTCAGAAAGAAAGGCGAGACAGGTTTCTGATTCCAAAACAAGTTAATTTCTCTTCTTCGCTCTCTTTTCCGTGTGTGTGTGTTCTAACGTCCGTTCGCCCGATGCCCTCAAGCCACAGTGTATTAATGAGTGTTGGTGTGTGTGTCAGTCAGTGGGGGTCTAACAGTGTGTGCTGTGTTGTCAGTGCGTCTCGGCAGGAAGCTGTCAGAGATCACTGCTCACCTGTCAATCACGTGTTAGAAGAGTCGAGGGAACGTACTGTATTAACACAAACACACACACACACACACACACACACACACACACACACACACACACACACACACACACACACCCTACCAGTGACTAGTGACTGCTGTTTTTAATTACAGTCAGAATACTTCAGTGTTTAGTGGGAGCTGGAACAAACCAAACAACATGCTGGGGATTTGGCACCATTAGCGGAGCTTAAAATGTTGTGTTTGGCCTAAGGGTAGTGCACGAGGGAATGCCATGGGGTCGTTAAAACCAAAAGGGTTCATCCTCTGGCGAGCAGGAATGTGCAAGAAAATAAAATTACTGACAATGTTGAGATATGAGATTTAGTTTGTGTAAGGTTTGGCCTGATGATGGCGCTATCAGGAAGGTCCGTGGGTCACCAAAACCCTTAGGCTTCATCCTCTTGGGACCATAAATATATCTCTGCATCGCTCTCTCCCTAGGGTTTTGTTTCTCCTATTAAGCGCCTTGTCTGGTCAAAATCTGGTCGCCGGCCATTGGATCGAGGCAGCGTTTACCGCCGCCCGCTGCACACCGTCCCTCTCTACCCCCCGGACTACCTCATCCACCCTGAGAGACTCATCTTCGACTACGTAGAGAAGGAAGTCAAGGTAGAACCTGAAATACAATTCAATACAACAAAATACATTTAAATCGCCAGTGACCTCATGACAACGTGACCTTTGACCTCTCATCTTAGTTCCTTGGTCACCTGACCTGGGTGTCGGTTTCACTGAACCCCTCCAGCCGAGACGAGCTGCTACAACTACTGGACACAGCCAGGGTTAGTAATCAATAACTTATCTATAATTAAGCACTTGTGAGGTTAGTGATGAATAACCAAACTAAAACAAAAAAAAGCCAGGGTTAGTAATCAATAAACTATCTAAATACCTTTCAATAATTTGTAAATTACCCAAGCCAAAGTTAATTATCACAATTCAATCTATAATCAGTCACTGATTAGTAAATCTACATATACCCTCAATATTGGGGTTAGTAATCAATAACTAAATAATCTAACTAATTAACTCGGGGCTCATTCATCAATAATCTATAACCGTAAACAATACCCAATCTATAATGTATCACTTCCTGGATTAATTATCGTTGTAAATGATTAGAATTAATGAAAAGTTATGAATCAGTAATACATTATTAACTAAACTCTCCAGGTTTAATAATCAATAAGCATTAATTGACTGCCAGGATTAGCAAACAATTATCTATGTATTAAAATATATTCAGCACTCATCAATAACCATTAAATCTCTAATGAGACAATGTCAATGTTCATAGTCTGTGATTCAACAACATCTGACCCATGAATCAATAATCTATAATCACCCTGCACGATGGTCAGCAGCAGTTGAGGGTGCTGCCGTTGAAGACGAGCGTGGATCAGGACTGTATTCTGAGTCTGTCCGCTCGCTGTCTGCTGCTGACGTGGAGAGACAACGAGAAGCTGCTGGTGAGGATTCCCACGCACGAGATCGCCGCCGCCTCCTACCTGAGGGACGACGCGCTGCACCTGCTGGTCCTCAAGACAGGTGAGGTCACACACCTGAGGACCGAGGGGGAGTCCGGGGAGGATGAGAAGCTCCTCACACATGTTTCCATCTGACTGTTTCAAACAAGAAGCCAGTAAAAAATGTCTTAAATATGGCTGCATACGTGATATAAAAGCTAAAAACGGTCCCAGCTGCATTTTCTTCAACGGCCAGCAGGGGGCGACAAAAAATAAGTCTGATTGTATAGAAGTCAATGAGAAAATGACACTACTTTCCGCCTGATTTATTACCTCAGTAAACATTGACCCAATCCTCCAAACTCTTGAGATAAATGTGCTGAAATACAAAGCTCGACAGTCCTGCCGCGTCTACTTACGGTTGTTAACGAATGATTGGTCAGAGAGGATGGACCATGTCCTCTACTTCTGAGAAGGATCCACATTTATTTAAACCCTCATCCCACAGGTCTGAATGTGGATACAGTTGTTGCTGGGGACGACAGCCTGGACAGGAAAAAACCAACGGGCATAGACGGCCGACGTCAAACCATGAGCTGCAACGCCGACCCTCGTCCTGCAGGGGGCACAATGGAGCGACGACACACCATCTGTGGAGTCGACTGGAGGCCGTCTCTGTCCAGGAGTAACCACGACAAAAACCAGAACGTGGAGAGAGTGGGAGGAGGAGGGGGTGGAGGGGGCGGGGGAGAGAGAGGAGGAGGAGGGAGTCTGGAGAGGAAGAGAGTGGGAGGAAGCTGGGAGAGGAGGCAGCAAACACGTAAAACAGGAGGGAGCTGGGAGAACCGCAGAGCGAGACCCATGAGCGGGAGCTGGGGGGTGGGAGTAGGAGGAGGTGGTGGAGGGAGCTGGGAGAAGAGGCATGGGGGAGGCGGTGGAGGTGGTGGGAGCTGGGAGAGGAGGGGGGGAGGTGGTGGTGGAGGAGGAGGTGGCGGCGGCGGCGGGGGGAGCTGGGAGCGGCGGCAAGCCTGCACGGGAAGCTGGGAGCGGGGAAAGAGCTACGGCAGCTGGGAGAGGAGGAACCACAACCCGCTGGAGCCGACGCCCTGTCCCGACGCCTACTGCAACCTGGTCATCCTGGCTGTGGAGAACCGGGTGGGTCACCCGATCTGCTGATTTTTCTTTTTTTAAGCACAGAGTATTATTGTTTTAAATGTGCAGGAGGATGGAGAGAGCACTAGGATCAAACCTGTTTAAATGTACTTTACAAACAAAATACCAATAAGTTAAGGAACAGTTATTATGGACATTATGACATTATGGGGAAGATGCCTGTTACCAAGCGACAATCTCAGGGTCAGAAAATTTAAGCCAATGTGGAAGTGACTTAAACCTGCATTCTCTCTCTGGGCGACTCCGCTGGCTGCAAAAAGAAGTCAGATTGTATAGAAGTCAATGAGAAAGTGACCCGACTTCTCACCTGATTTATTACCTCAGAAAACATTTTCCTAATGAGTTTATGGTCTCAGTCGCTAGTTTCAAGTCTTCTTCAGATCAGCAGGATGTTCATTTAGTAAATTATGGTCACATTTACAGGGAAAAAAAGACAATAAAGTAATGTCTGCTTTACGGCTGGGCTACCTTGTGATTGACAAGTCGTTACCATGGGGACCTCCAATCAGAATAGAGGGGCGCTACCCTCTTGTCCAAATAACGTCACTTCTGGTTCCAAAAAACCAAGACAATATTTTCACTCTGGACTAAAATGTTGGACCAACCATCCCAACAACAGTTAGTTTGTGTTTGCTCAGAGTCGATAACTTGTAAATATCACAGTGAACATTCAGTCCAGTCTGATATTCAGACACGAGGAAGAAAACAACAGTGACGGGAAACAAACCAGTGAAAAGAGTTCTTTCATGGGTTCACTAATCATTTGGCTCTTGTGTTGGAATCGTGGAAAGTAGGGCGATACTGATGATGTTCATTCATGTACACATAACACACACACACACACACACACACACACACACACACACACACACACTTGTACTGAGACTCTGCACTGTTGCATAACCTGAAGCATTACATCACATTTACAGCAGAGTAGCTTTGTCATTGCATTAGTGTGTGTGTGTGTGTGTGTGTGTGTGTGTGTGTGTGTGTCATTGTTATCCCTGTCCCTGCAGCCATAATTTGTTTGGATTGGCAGCATTAGTGTTTCATTGTTAAACTGGCTCCGATGAAGCTCACAGACTCCAGTCGTGTTTCATCACAACAACAGACGTGCTGGCTCGGCTTTAGGCGGTTTGCTGGTTCGAATCCTAACGCGTATCACTGCGTCTGTGCCCTTGAGCGAGTCTCTAACACATGCAGCTGCTGCAGTGAAGCTGCTCACACAGAATGAAGTGGAAAATCAGGGTTCAGAAGATTAAGAAAATTTAATAAGATTGTACTTTCTCTCGCTGCTGGAAGTCAACATAGCTGTGATGTCAGGTATTATTGATGTGCAAACTAATTCAGTGTTTGTGTTTGTGTGTGTGTGTGTGTGTGTGTGTGTGTGTGTGTGTGTGCGTGTGTGTGTGTGTGTGTGTGTGCAGGATGCTGCAGAGGAGTACTGTTCTCTGATCTGTCAGATGTTCCAGATCATTTACGGCCATCAGACCATCGAGTGTGTTGACAGAGCGGGGTTTCACCACTCCATGCCCGATCGCTATTGGCTGGAGAGGAGTGAGTGATATGTAGCCTTTTTTTTTTTTTTTTTTACAGTATGTCAAAAGTAGAGTAAATTGATTTGTTGTGATTTAATAACATTATAGCTTTAGATTTTAATGACCCAATGAGCTTTCTTCTGGCACCACCTTAGGAAAAACTTTGAGAAGGTCGCTACATTAAATCATGAGTATGCTGTTTGTGTCTGTCTCTGTGCAGGTGACAGCTGTCTGACTGACATGTCCTACAGTTATGACCCAGAGTTTAGCTGCTGCAGCTCATAGTGAGTAACCTGTGGCTCCGACTGAAGCTGTAGCACTTAACGTCTCCAGATCAACACACAGTGTCGTCAGTTCACTAAAATATTTGAACATTTCTGTTCTGAGTCTGAACAGACAGCCTTGAAAACATTTACTACATAAAATAATCTCATTACCAGCTGCTTTAGTTATGGGTTTGGTCGTATTTAACAAACATAGACTGCATTTTTAGTAAAGTGGAGGAGCTGGTTTGTAGTTCATTTTATTAGGAATGTTTTGAAGAATGTGCAACTTCAGAATAAAAGTCCAGAAGACTGTTTTCAGCCCTGAGGGGATCCAGTATGATTGATCTTTTAGAGGCAATGACTTCTATAAACAGTAAGTGTGGAGGAAAGATTACAGTATAGTTGACTTGGTGAATGACTTTTTAGGGTCCTGTCGCAAGCACAGTAAATTACATCTAACTGAATGATTTGCATTAGATTGCCAGCTGTTGTTGGAAAGTAGGAACTGTAAACTTGCCAACACATCTATCTATTTTATCTCCCTCTCTGTCTCTCTCTGTCTCTCTCTCTCTCTTTCAGTGATGGTTCCCAGGATGCCTTTGAGCTCTACTACAGTGAGACATACAGTGAGAGTTCGTCTCTCTCGCTGCAGGACTCCCGTCGCAGTTTGGCTTCAGTCAGCGACGGAGGAGACAGCAACCCCGCCCTGCTGCTGATGCAGGAGTACATGATCACTGTGAGTGTGTGTGTGTGTGTGTGTGTGTGCACAGCTAAATCCCACCTGGAGCCTCCAGATATATTGAATTCTGGATATGAGCTACTGTAGCAACAGTAATGCAACTTTACTGCAAATGCTCAGGTCACCAATGACAGGAGGAAGAGTGGGCTAACATCGAGCTGTATGACTGCAGTCTAAAACAGAATATATATGACATTGATTTGTAATAAAATGTTATTGAATTATACATTTATTAATCTATGCAAAATGTATTCCCACAGAAGGTGTAGTTTTTAATAAATTATCCCCATGTTTGT
The DNA here is from genome assembly GCA_031216445.1 of Lateolabrax maculatus. NCBI lineage: Eukaryota > Metazoa > Chordata > Actinopteri > Acropomatiformes > Lateolabracidae > Lateolabrax > Lateolabrax maculatus. The sequence goes on along the minus strand of CM062201.1, from coordinate 24,943,791 downwards.
GAAGCTAGTTAATGAGCAAGTTAATGTTTCTCACAAGCTCACAGCACAAGAAGATGTGTGTGACAGCTTCAACTGAACCACCAGAAACACAAAAAGGCTGATTTAAAATTGGTTAGCTCACTAGCTGACTATAATGTACATAAAGGCCCTAAATTTATCCTCACGTTATTCTGAAATATGTGCTTCTATTCACAGTTGGGTAGTTGGTAAACTACCGTCGAGCTATTTTCTCTTTACTGGGCCGTTTGTTCCTTACTATTCATTTGGTTCTCGCTTTCACACATAATTTCATTTAATGACAAATTATTATTATTTCAGTTAACTGTTAGAGAAACTTCATCGTTTTATTTTGTCAATTCTCCCTGACCTAACTGGATGTTATTTTATTTGTCAACTGTAACTTCAAATTAATTTATTCTTCAATTTTATAATCTGATGTGTTTTTGTTTGTTTGTTTGGCTTTTTTTTGAAGTTGTGGCAGCTGAGCAGACTGCAGTAGAAAATCAGAAGGCAGGAAGGCAATCAGTTAGCGACATTTTGTTGACAGTCTGCATCAAAACACATCTCTTTGTGTGTGTGTGTGTGTGTGTGTGTGTGTGTGCGTGTGTGCGTGTGTGCGTGCGTGCGTGCGTAGCTGCGTAACAAGCTGAGTCCGCTGGAGTTGCAGCAGTTTGCGGTGCTGCTGAGAGAATATAGATTGGGATCAAACATCGACCACTTCTGCTCTGAGCTGCTGCAACTATACGGAGACAACCGCAAGTTCCTGCTGCTGGGTGAGAGACCTGGAGACCAACAGGAAGAGAGAGACACACACGAACACACACCCACACACACACACACACTCACACCCACACGCACACACACAGATAGAGCTCATTAACTGACTGAAACTCTGCAGCAAACCACAACCTACTATTTATACTGTTTTTATACGTTGACGCTGATGTGTGTGTGTGTGTGTGTGTGTGGGTGTGTGTGTGTGTGTGTGTGTGTGAACTGGCTGTATAGTGTGTGTGAGTGTCTTTAGTATGTGTATGTTTACCGCAACACATTCAGCTCTGACCCACTTCCACTGAGGAAACCACAACTTCCTGTTAGTGAGCGAGTGAGAGAGGCTGATGTGTGATCTTCTTCTCTACACACCCTGTTAATCCTCAGTCTGCTGGTGCATAGCCATTATTATTTAAGAGGATTTAAGAAGGAAGTAAACAGACAAACAGCAAACTTTTAACCCCAGAGTTCATGCAAGTTCTCATACATTTCCTTCATTGTCTTCCCTTATATTATATTGATATATTTGTTATGGTAAATCACCTTTAATCACCCCAAAATTAAAAATACCTGTAGTGCTATTTATTCATCTAGACTGTTTTGGTGTGAGCTGCAGAGTTTTGGAGATCCACACATCTTGTTGTGAGCAGTTTCATGTAGGAACTATTTTCTTTGTACCGAACTACACCCGTCAACAGTATCACCAACCGTTTTGGGGAACTGTCCCTTTAAAGCCACTATTTGTATGTAATTGATGTGGAAACTGGTTGGATGTGTAACTTCCACCATTGCTGTCAGCCACAGACAACCCCCCCCCCCGCGTAGGGATCAGTAGTCTAAACTTAGCCTAAAATAATACATCCTCATTAATCGTTTGTTGTATTATTAATATGAATCTGCAAAATATCTAGTAACTAAAGTTATCAAATAAATGTAGTGGTGTAAAAAGTATAATATTTGTTAGTGGAGTGGAGTGTAAAGTAACAACACCACCAAAACATGGACTGTAAAAAGCAAAGTGATCATACATTAACACAGAGATCACTTTGTAAATATATTATAATTATATTTAATTATAACTAATAACTAACTAACTAAATACACATAGATATCCCCGGTTTATGTTTAACAAACACACAAGTACAAGTAAATTCACTAGAAGCACACTACTCTCAGTCCAAAGACTTTCATGTTTTGAACCCTGTGTGTTGTATTATCCTCCAGTCTGGCCCCTGTGTCTTCAGGCTCTAATTGTACCAAATTGTAGTTCAGGTAAAGATGTGTAGCAAAGAGTAATTACCCATGTTTTTTGCTTTCTTATATTAATAAAAAGAGCACAAACCAAACACAATGCTGCTTATCAAAAGTGATTTTTGACTCATAAATGACCTGACTCGTTATCTTTTCATCCCAGGTATGCGTCCGTTCATCCCGGACAAGGACGTTGGGGTGTTTGAGAGTTTCCTGGAGAGCATCGGGATCCGGGAGGGTGGGATTTTAACCGACAGCTTTGGACGCATCAAGCGCAGCATGAGTAACACGTCGGCTACGGCCATGAGAGGGTATGTAGGTCAGGAGGTGCAGGCTGTGGCTTGTGATCGTCTCCAAGCTTGGTTTGAAAAAACAGCTCTGATTGAATTGTGAGGTTGTGTAGTTTCTAAATTTAATACTGCTCTCTCACATACAATCACATCTGATTGATGTGGTTCATTTTGTTGTTTTTTTATGAAACTGAAGGGCACCAACCGGTGGTTCAAGGGCAAAAGTTATTTTTTATAATTTACCATTTTAAATAAACTATAAAAAGATAGCACACTTTTAAAATTCTAATATGAAATCCTATAAGTGTTGATGGCCCCTATTTTCTTGTGACATTATTGTGTTCATCAAAAGCTTTTTGGGGCTTGAGATTGTGTTTTCATAAAGTTATTGTAGAGTTTACTTTGATGCAAAACCAGTCCAGGTTGAGTCCACATTGTCCACTTTCTGCACTGGCAAAAATACATTTAATTTCTTTTTGTAGAAATAACTTTACATTTCCTGTAAAATAACATAAATTCTCACCTGCACATTTGAATAAGGAAGTCAGAGAGATGAAGAAATATTTCTCTTTTCTTCCCCTCAGCAGGTATGACAACTGCTCTCTGGCTTCAGGATCTCAGGAATTCAACCGGCGCATTACTGACATCACCCACGACATCCAGGCGCTCGGCTTCCAGGACACACATGGAGACATCGAGGAGGAAGACTACTACCTCTGATGGAGGGATGAAGGGAGAGAGAAGAAGAGTTTCATTTCTCGTTGAACTTTTAATCTGTGGTAAGAGCAACGTGTCTCCAGTTCACGTTCTCAAAATTACATAGACAAATAAACTGTAAATAGAAAATCATCTGATTGATGTTTGCAAATACAAGAACAGCAGACAACAAATAAAACCAACAAGTGAGTGAAAGAAAACAATAGTAAGAATGTTATAGAAAATTAAAGCTGTCTTTATTTGAATTAACTCATTAAATGAGAATGTCATTTCTTTTTCAGTGTATCATACAGTGAATGCACAGCAAAAAAGGATCAAACAATGCAAATGTTATTTTAATTTCCATGTTTTAAAATGGATCACTGCTGCAAAAATGAAAATGAAAACTCCACTGGCTGTATTTTCCACATAAATGTCAATCGGATCATCTCATTACACAAAGGAGAAAAACACCATATTTTCAGAATGAGCTGTACGGTTATTTTTTAATAGCTAGTGGAGCTTCAACAGTACTGAATAAAGAGTCTGAGAGTGTAAATTACTCATTGTATTTCGTTTCTTACCTGTGATGAATTAGTAAGAAAAACATAAAAATATACATTTTAAAAATCATGCATCTTGTGTCTAGATGGATTTTGAATTGACTCCATATCACTAAATTTGCATAAAGATTAAGGCATCTAAATAATAATCTGCTAAAGCTGCTGTATGATGGCATTTCCTGCATGATTGTAATACCTAACAGTCACCACATGGAGGCAACTGAGGATAAAAGAGCTGATTCACATCCCTGCTGCTGAGCAAAAGCCTCAGTTACTAGGCAGAAATGATAGTTTTAATGACCGGTTTTAATAACAACTTTAATAACTGGATAGATAGATAGATAAATGGATAGATGGATAGATTGATGCATGTATGATAACAGTTATACAGTAGTTTAACAGTTGAATGTGATGTTGTTGATGTGAACCAAAAATAGAAAATCTAAACTCTCTCTCTCTCTCTTTCTTTCTCTCTCAATGTGTCTCCCCCTCCCTCTCTCTCTTCCAATGCTGCATTGACCCGTTATCCTGGCGGCGGCATCGTGACCTTCCCATGGTGCACTGCTTCTCTGCCCCCCGGTCCTCACTGCCAGCCTCACTGAGCATCAGAGAGAATGAGAGTCAGGGCACCCGTGGGCTTCATTCGACTCATGTTAGTCCCCTCACTCTCATTATGTAATAAACACTGTGTGCATTTATTTTTCAGTTAATTTGTAATGAACTCCTGAACGTTATTTTCACCAGTAGTGAAACAAGTTACTGTAAAAGTACCAGAGGTGGTCAAAAGGCTGGTTTTCATCTCTTGACGGGGACAGATGTAACACAGGAGCTACAAACAAATGAGATAAAGATAAAAACACAGTTACTTAAATAGAATATAGAGTACTGGGTGTTATAGAAGAACAGATAAGTCAGAGATAGGTCAAACTTGCAAGTGAGGTACGGTTTGCTATCTGAAATCACCTCTGTCAACAAGATAATTAAGCAAATTTAAAGTACACATCTCATACAATCAATATACTGAATATGTGTCGACAAAGCTTTTCCAGACTTCACAGCCCTGGGAAATAATGAAAATCTTTATTTTCTGTTGGAGGGAGACACCATGTTTGGGCTGATTGCAGGCAAACAGCAATTTTGTCTGCACTTCTTTTACTGCTTCTAAAGGTCAAAGGTCAAGATCAGAGTTCCTATCAGTCACAATGATTCCAGGAAATGCTATGAAACATGTTCAGTTCTGTTATCAGGACAGCAGATAAACTCATTTTTTGTCAGTTTGACTGTAGTTTTAGGGCAATGTTAGTGTGTGTGTGTGTGTATGTGTGTTTGTCTGTGTGTGTGTGTGTGTGTGTGTGTGTGTGTGTGAGTGTGTGTGTGTCAGGGGCAGCAGACACACTAAGCTTGATCCTCATCATCTGATTACAGCTCTCTAACCTCCGCACTCATCCATGTGGCAGCATTTACCATCATATCATCATCATCATCCTACACACACACACACACACACACACACACACACACACCCACATACACATTCAGATGCACACACAAAATCCTCTCCACCATTATGCAGCCTTGCATAATCATGGATACCCTGCTCAGCATCAGTCCGAGCTGAACTAAATATTTTTAAAAGTGTATATAACTTTTTTTAATGTTTGATTATTGGTTTGGAATATTTTATATATAATGCATTTTAAATGTAATGTAATATATGAATTGTATGTTATATTTGGATATATGTTAATAATATATATTAATAATGTTATATCCAATTTTTCAAGTTTGTGTTTATGTTTAAAATGGATTGTAATGTAATTTTATCTTTTTATATATTACACACAAGGAGATAGAACAATTGAAATTGCATTTTAAAGTGTAAAAACTTTAAATTGCAGTACAGCACTTTACTTTGCAGTTTAGTGCAATGCTACATCACAGCTGGATGCGACCTCTGATGCAACACACCTGACCACACCCAAGATCAATGTTTTACATCTTTCATCATGGAGGTCAGCGCAGTAATATTATTTTTATTATTATTATATATCTTATAAATTATTTTCCTTCGCATAAAAAAACAAACATTATAATCCATAATAAAACATGACATCATGCAAATGAAAAAGTAATTTCCATTGAGATTAAACTGAAATAAATGATGTCAGTTTTGGATTTCCACCCTGCTGTTGTTCCAGCTGGAAGGTCAGTCGTAGTTCAGTTGTTGCTCTGCGGATGTAGGGGATCCAGGGTGGGGGGGTGACTGTACAATAACAAACTCCCAGTCTGCAGGGATTACAGTGCGGTGTGTCCTACAGGTTATATTTAGCATGTTAACAGTCACATAGTGGTCGTCCTGCTGAGCCGGCCAGGTGCCACTCAGGCCACATCCACACTAATACGTTTTCACCAGTGTTGGTGTCACTGCAGAGATCACTGCAGAGAAAATCCACTGAGGTTTCAAAGTGTCAACAGCCAATCGAAGCCGCTGTCAGGTAGAGCTGCAGTGACAGTTCAGTTAATGCCTCAGCAGCCCTGACACTCCTGAGATGTACAGAGGGATCATACAGCCACTGCAGGAAACAGTAACAGAGAAGTAACACCTAGTGTCAGTACAATACAGGCAAAATAAACTGTGGGTTAGATTCCTAAATTCCTAGTTAGCTTTTTCCAACTAAATTTAAAATGTTTAAAAGTACTCCACTCCCTGATACTAAGTGGAAATATATATATAAATAATAAAAATAAAATAAATAAACCCATGTCCTGACTTTATGTGAAAAAGAAGAATCTGCTACTATAGCACATGCTTCTTCTATAATAATATTGATCACCAGTTGTGGAGGCCTGCAAATAGCCTATAGAGAAGGGAAACATGTAGGCCTATACAGTAATAGTTTAAAAAAATGTAAAAGTTGTTATTGCTTTAGAAAGAAGATAAGAACAAAAATATGCATTTTTTCATCTACGATTGAAAACAATGTCTTATAAAAAATAAAACAATCGTTTCTGATCCAATCTACCACTTCAGGTCAGTTTGTTGACATTTGCGCAGCGTGCAGCGACGCCTCCCCGCAGGCGCAGGGGGCCCTACGTCATCACGTATTCCTGTCTGGACCAATGAGAGCCGAGGTGGGCGGGCAGCGGTCTCGCGCCGGGTAAAAGGGATTTGACAGTTGCTCGGTCTCGCGCCGCTGACTTCCTCAGCGGGACGGAGCGATGGCGGCGGCGGCGGCCTGCGGCCAGCTCAGCGCGGCGCTGCCGGCCGGCGGCAAGAAGGCGCACGGCAACAGGGAGCACAGCCGGCGGAACCGGGAGAACTCCCGCCGGAGACAAGCCGCTCTTTTGTTTCTCAGTAACATCTCCCTGGACGGACGGCCGGTCCTCAGCGAGTCGGACAGCCGCCACAGAGAGACCGAGCCGGAGGGAGCGGACCGCGGCTCCGCGGCGGCCGGGTCGTGCCCGGAGCTGGGCAGCGGTAACACCTACGGGACCTTCGCCGGTTTGAACGTCAACGCCGTCCCGGCACCGAGGACGGGACTCCTCGGCGTGCCGCCCATCCTCGTCCTGCCGTCGGACGCGGGGTTCACCGGCGGCGAGGAGCTGCTGCTCGGGTGCCGCAGAGGCTCGGTCCCTTCGCCGGGGAACAGCAACCTGCTGTCGCCGTCCCCGTCCAACGTCAGCCTGCTGCCGTCTCCGCTGGGACCGCGGAAGTCTTCCACACTGCTGTCAGTCCAGAGCTGCAACTCGGTGTCCTCAGAGCCGAGACAAAGGTGAGACACGCTGGGGGTTTTCTGCTCGGATCTGCTTGAAACAACACGGTTATCCTCGTGTCTCAGTGTGAGCTGGAGTTGTGTATCTGGGCTGTCTGCTCCAGTTTGACTCTGATTCAGGGGATTCACGCTCAGTTTTCACAAGCATGTGATGCTGCAAGTCTGTGGTTCCCATTAGTGTTTGTGGTGTGGTTCCAGTGAACTGAAACATCAGATTTAAAGGAAGTTTGTGTCACTGGTGGTGATGCAACGTTTCTCTGTATCCACTGTTACTGTTACCTCCCTGATCCTGATCCTGGTCCTGATCCTGATCTTGATCCTGGTCCCAGAACAGTTACAGACATGTAGAGGCACTGAGTCATGTCTCAGCCCACACCTGCACAGGTGAGGGGCTCCCCGGGGCAACATCTTATGAAATAACCTGACTGATGCCAGGTGACTTTGGGAGGTGGAGGACTTTTAAGGTATTGTTAAAAGTTCAAAACCACCTTTTTATATCTTCCAAGCAAAACGATTCAAATGTTCTTTTGTTCTGTGTGTTTTGTAAAAGTTCCCTTGATGTTGTCCTGGTAAAATGAGAGAGTAGCTGTTAAACCGCTGGATGTGTAGCCTCCCTACATGAAGCTGTGTCCGGTGCGTTGTGGAAAACTGTTGGTACTGACTGCTTGGTCAGATTCTTTTAGACTTTTTCTGATCAGATGTTGTCTCATTTAAATGATAATTTTGTTTATTTTTATTATGCATATTTTTTTTTAACAAACAATTAACTGATACCAGAGAATGTTTGGCTTTTATGCTTCTCTGATTGTTTTCATCTTGTTTACTTTTTAATCAAACATTTTCTGATTTTAAAGTGTATTTTCTCTATATGAAGTCCTTCTGTGTCATGTATGAATGACATGATCAAATACTAATGCATTTTTTAACTTAAGCATATTTTGTTATAATAAGTTTTGTAGGAAAATGTGTTTAAACTCAACAAATACGGTGTTAAAAAGTATTGGTTTGGTATCAGTAAACAAAGCCCAAGCCTACATGCATATTGTTTCATTGTAGTACTATTTTTACTTATTCATAGGTGTGCTTTGAATTATTGTTTTCTCCCTGAAGTCTAAACTTAAAAGCATCTGAGCTGTTTTTTTCAAGACTTGCAGACCCCCTTGTAAGTTTATCTCCTCTTAAATAGCATCAAAATAACATTTATTAGGAAGTTCACTGACGTGTATCTGCAGGTTTGATTGCGATAAAGCTCAACTTCCCCTTTTAAAGCACAGACCCAAACTTTTTTAGCTTGAAGATTTTTGGTATCTCTTATGAAATAAAATAAAAAAGTCTAATATATAATGCAAGAAATCCAACCATAGGTTTATTCTCATCCTTGTTGTTGACTTTGAGCTTTGTTACGTTTGCTGTTTACGTGGAAACGTAGTTTAAAAGTGGAGCTGCTGGAGGAGCTGGTGGCTTTGTCGAGGGGAAGTGAACGTGGGGACGGTTAAAAACCACTAACAGACAGCAAGTTGTCAAGCTGTTTTCTGTGGCACAGTAACCCAGAAACATTTTAATTTGGGTGTTTACTACTGTTACTCGGAATAAGTGGATTTTCTCCACTGAGAGAGGGAGTAGAGAGAGACAGGAATGGGCTGGATGAAAACAGAAAGATGCAGCGGAAAAAAGAGTAAGAGATGAATTTTTGAATATTAAATGTGTGAATGTGCTTGTATAAGGAAGTGCGTGGCAGAGAGTGTGTGTGTTTGTTTGTGTGTGTGTGTGTGTGTGTGTGTGTGTGTGTGTGTGTGTGTGCTCTTGAACAACTATGTTTGTGAGAACCAGTTTGAGTTTTAGACCATGGGAGTGAGGACATTTTTGATTCACTTTCTGAGACCCCTTCAACGGGCTGTTTGAGGGTTAAGACTTGGTTTTAAGGTTCAGGTTAGAATTAAGATTAGGTTCAGGTCGGGGTGAGGGTTGGGGTCAGGCATTTAGTTTTGATGGTTAAGGTTGGCTGGGGAATGCATTATGTCAGTGAATGTCCTCACAAGTATAGCTGTACAAACGTGTGTGTGTGTGTGTGTGTGTGTGTGTGTGTGTGTATCAAGCTTACTCATCTGGCCGTGGCTCGGACATGCTGCGCTTGTGTGAGCGCTGATGGATGGATCGGCTTCGTCACCATGTTGGCAGCGTATCAAACCCTGAGAATGTCAGCCCCGCAGCAATAAACACTGCTTAACCTATTTACACCCAACAACAGGCTGGGAAATTACCAGCAGATAAAAGCTCATCAGTCAGACTGCTGCACCAGCCACCAACCTTCATCCACAGCTCCTGCTGTATGACTTCATTTGTTTACTCATTGCGGTGCTGCACATGCAGTATTTCATTATATGTCCCGCCAAGATGGTTGTTGTCAGCGTTACTATAAAGGAGTGTAATTAACACACTAAGAATGGGTTTGTGACGAGTAGACATTGCAGTGTGAGGTTTTTTTTTTTTTTTTTGGTTCCTAGAATGTCAGAAAATAGTGAACAATGCCTGTCACAATGTCCAAGAGCACAAGGTGATGTTTTCAAATTGAGCGTGACTCGGGAAGGACTCGGCCAGACATTTCTTTGTTCTCGGGACAGGTACCGAACTCGGTACTTTTAAGGGTGCAGAGTACCGATTCACTTTAAATCAATCAGTGCCAAATTTTGGTACCTGAGAGCATCTGAGTGAGACGGGGGGCTAAGCTGTGAGTATAACTGGGCTATTTTCACTGTCTTAGTTGATGTAAGCTTAGCATTTTTACTAGTGTAATCCGAAATTCCTTACGACAATGTATGTCCGAAGCCTTAGTATGAAACCAATAGAGAGAATAAAGTACTGGAAAAGGTACCGGTACTGAATTCCAGGTAACAGTACTTGTATTGGTTTTAAATGTTTTACACTGTCAAACTACTACTACAGCATTCAGGTGATTTTTCATGCTTGTTGTGCCACCGTGGTAGGCCAGTCTCAGACTGCATATTTGGCAGACTTATTTTGTCTCATCATCGCTCAATTTAAAGCGTTTCCACACAGCTGAGGTCTTCGGCGTTTTGTCTTTCCTTTTAACAGCCCAAGTGAACTGAAGAGTGACAGTGAGTGAGAGGGTTGACAGGTGCCCAACATGGTCTATGTTTCTACATTTTAACAGTGCAGTTAAAAAGTATAAATAGAGCCCAGTACAAGAATGTGCTGACAAAATGTATTTTGCAGTTTCCCTGTATTGTAAAAAATATTTATATCCGAATCCCAAACTTGAAAACCGAATACCTACCCAGCGACGGTTATCCGACTGGTTGAATATTCAGGTCCAGTCCTAATGCCAATATATTAGGGTTGGACATACATATACATATCATTACATCCTGGATGTTGTTGTAAACCGTATTTGCAAATTAGGAAATATGTTCCATACAGTATGTCATGAACATGGTATTAGGGTAATGTTTCTCATAATTAAGGCCTATGGTTACTGTAATAATGTCTTATTTTTTGACGTTGAAATACTTTTTACAGTATTTTTGGACAGTAGCAGTTCCCAGTTCTCCATTGAAGTCATTTAGGTTTCCTTTTAATTCCAGCTAAACACAGAGACAGCTGATTAAAGAGCGAATATGATTTGAGAGTTTTGGGCTAAAGGGGCTGCTGTAGCTGGTGAACACATTAATGTAGAGTTTCCTGTGTCGGCTGCTGGCTGGGACTGAAGCGGCTGAATTTAAAAGCAGCCTTCTCTTCACCTACACACTTCCTGGCATGTGAAGTTGGCCGTGGTCAGATAGCGATCATCACTCACGCTCTGTTTAGCCTCTCTGTCTGTAACAAGACTCAATGTGTGAAGTTCTGCCAGCCAGCCAACCAGCCAGCCAACTGCTTCATTAGCCTGCTCACATATCAACAGTTTAGCTGTTTAACAGACCCTCTTATATACTGTGAGTAATGTAATGTACACCTCACCTCACCTGATTCTTCACCTTCACTGTGTCCAAAGAGATGTTTGACTTCTGGACAAGCTGTTGCATCTTCGCCTCAGTTGAGTGAATCTGCATCTTTTGTCGTGACATTTCGGTGCATTTTAAAGCGAGAGCCACAGGATAATTAGCACCAGATCCAAGGCCGCTCGGTTTACATGAAGCCTGGTGATATTATATAATGATTTAACGTGTGAGAGAAGTGCTAGAAAAAGAAACAAGAGAATTTCCAGTTCAAGAGACATTCGGGATGTTTTTTGCTGATGTACGGTGTCCGTCGGACAATGAATTGTTTCTACTAAGCTGAACATTAAACATTCATGAGTTTGGCTGAAAACTACAACAGCCTCAAACACTTTAGAGGAGAAAAACAGAGACCAAACACAGGACGCGATGATGTAATGCATTTCCCAAATCCCCATGCCTACACTTAACCCTTTCATCTAATTTTGACCTAAACCAAAGTCTAACCCTAACCTTCAAACTGAGTCACAGCTCTCATTAGAAAAAGAGATGATTGTGATTTGATTCTTGATTTGTTACCAGTGCTCTCCTTTTCACAAATGTAATATCCGTTTACCTCACCAGCGTGGACGGTAACATGACAACAAGTATTGCTGTGGCTATAAAAACTGAGTTAGCGGCCTGTTGTGTTTTAAATATTTATTATAAATATCCAGCAGCTTATCCACAAGACTTAAAAGAGTACTCGAGCCGGTAGCCTCAATCCGAGATGAAGAGCAGGCTACAGAGGTCTGGTAAGCTCACTTCTTTATAACGGCGCACCCCAAGATTTATTTTACATTTTCAAAACTTGTAGTCTTAAAAAAAAGGGTTATAGCCACAAAAGGGTTCATACAACTTTTGTCACATATGCAGCAGTACTCCCCAACACCTGTAAACAGACCTTGATGTTTAAAAAAGTTTGCCTGTTTTCTGGTCAGATTTGTTCCATCAATATGACCAATAAGTCCAGTGAATCTAACTGCACTTTTTTGTTTAGTCCCCTTTTGTTTTCAGTGAAAAAAGACTAAACTTAAAACAGCATGAGACTCACACTTCAGTAAGTAGCTTCTCTCACAATCACAGACTTCTTATCATAGTTGTTGTAATTTCTTATGTATTGTAAAACAGTTCTTCATGTTCAGCCTTACCCTCATCTCTACTTTTCTTAATTTTCCACCTTCAGGTTTATAATCAGCATCCACACTCCAATTAAGACGTCAGGTCGAGTCCTCAGTGATCAACCTGTGTGTGAACTTTGCAGGATTAATCGCTGCTCTGAGCTGTTGTGAACGTAGTCTGTGTGACCAAACCGACCGTGACGCAGAGGATTCCCCACGATGCACATTAGTTTTTTCCATTGCACGCTGCTATTCTGCGAGTTAATTAACAGGATCTCATCTATCTCAAACAACTGAACTGTTGGTCGGTCGGAATGAGCATTTGGAAAAAAGAATGAAGAGATAAGTGAGATATCTAATTAGTTGGAGTCAACACAAGCCAATAAGGTAGACCAATTTTTTCGCATTAACCACTGTTCCTGTGTGGAAATTGTATATAGGTAAAGGCTTCATTTGGTCCTGTAAATGTAGATTTGTTTTTTGATTGGTGAAGATTTGAACGTTATTATCGTTAGCATTGATTTTAGTATTAATTACACTATTTGTTCACATGCAGAGATTTACTTTATTAATGTTAATGTACTTCAGGTTTTCACTCTGTGATCACCTCGCCTGACACGAAAACCACATTCGAAAACATCATAACAAGTTATTACTTGTTATGGCTTGTTACCTGCCAACATAAATTGATAGTGAGATAAGGTGATTCAAGATCTGGCTGGCTGACCACCTCAGCGGAAGCGTTTCCAGTGAATTTTTAGTCATAATGAAAAAAACAGAGGAAACACTGAAGGTTGTTTGAATCAGTGTAAGGTCGCTCTGTGACGCAGCAGGTCAGTTGATGTGCCAGGGGGAAACCCTAAAACTCTGCTGACCTACCTGTCAGCCAGGTGAGGACACTCTGAACAGGTTTGTTTGGCTGAACTTCCTCAGGTCATCCCTGAGAGACCTCATGGAGTCAGTGACGTCGACCATTGAATGTCCACACTGACTAATGAGGGTTGTTCCTGGTTTAAATTAGGATTTGGCATTTCCCCTGATGACATCAGGCCCAGAGGACTCTCTGAGCTAATCTGCTTATTTCTAACTTTGCTGCGTAAGTTTCAGGTTCTCTGCATCAAGGTTCGTCCAAGACCCTGAAACGTACATAAGAGCAGTCAATAGCTGATGAACCTGACAATAAAAAAAAAAGAGGAGAGGAAGAAGCAGTGTGGGTCATTATGACTGAGCTTCTGAGGCACAGTTTTACAGGTGCTGTGATCATGTTATAATGAGCAGAACATCTCCATGATTTTAATCTTGTCCTTTATTAATCACATCGTTCATTTTAAATACCACCAGTTTAGACTCCAGAGTCTTATCTGCTGTTCAGTGGCCAGTAGAAACAATGCTTTAAGCATTACTTAACTGTTGCTGTAACTCATTAACTTTACTGATGCTACTCACACCTTATGCACTCAATCCTGCAGGGAGGCGTGCACATCTCTGATGAACATTAGTCAGCAGATAAGTATAATAAAACTTGAAAAAGAAGGAGCACTTTAAAATGACAATGAAATGCAGTGTAGACTTTATTCTACTGTGTCTCAATGGATCTTTGTGAACAGGGACAAACTGAAATATTCAGTGACTTGTTTATCCCCAATGTAAAGTGATGTTTTTGTTTCAAGGTACTTTTTCCTTAATTTTATCTAGCAGACAGCTTCCTGACAGTCACACTTGGAGGTGTCCTTTAACCCCTGATAAACAAGGTTTGGGGCGCCCCACTCCCCACTAGCTTTGGAGTTATGGTGCTGACCATGAACCGCAACACCCACAGTTCGAGTCCTGTCATCTCCCCACAGTCTTCAATAAAAGCATAAAAATGCCCCAAAACACTTGGATACAAGGTTATGCAGTATGTGTAGCTAGTTCATCTGTAAAGTGTTTCACTCTCTCTGTCTGTTCTTTATGTGCGCATGTTTTCTCATGGTGTCCCTCCCTTATTTTCACCCAGCAGAGTAAACAACATTTTAGGGTTTGGTTGTTCAAACTTGACCTGGTTGTTAATCAGCCTTTATTTCATTTTCCATCCGTCTCTCTCTCTCTCTCTCTGTTTTTTTCACATTCCCTTTCTTGTTTGTCTTTGGAGCCTTTTGGAGTTTCTTCTTCTCCTTATCTGTCACTTTTCTCTATCTCTCTCCCTCACACATGCGTTGAACTGATGTTCAAGCGTTGAAGGTTGATACTAATAATCTTGGTGATTAAAGCTGCTGACCTTTTGTATTCATATTTATTATCAAAATGTTACAATTTTCATGCCAAAACAACCTTGAAATGTCTGAATAAACCATCCTGAGGCAATAAAACTACTATGACTGCTGCAGTACCTATGTCCTACAGATGCATCTTGTCTTGCTTTTGCTCTTGAATTTTTTTGTCAAACTCTTTCGTCTGACAAACACACACACACATCAAAAATTTGACTTCATGTAAGTTGGAGCAGTGAGCTGCTTTGTTCCCCAAAGCTTCATGCTGAATTTATTGCCTGAAGCAGAAAAACTTATCAGATTCAGCAGGAACACTGATTAGACACACCCTCTGGACTAACACACACACACACACACACACACACACAGATGATGTCAGTCAGATTACATCTCTGGGTTTGCTCACATAGTTCAGATAGTGTGTGTGTGTGTGTGTGTGTGTGTGTGTGTGTGTGTGTGTGTGTGTGTGTGTGTGTGTCTAAACACGCATGCCTCTCTAGTGAAAACAGAGCTGAACCCCACTCCCCTCCACACCCTTGACACACACATGATTTCTCTCCTTCCTTCAGTCTGTAGCAGAAAACGTCCTTCACCTTCAACATGTCAGTTGTGGTTCCATCTGCACAAACCTTTTTTTAGGTTGTTTTCTAAACCTGCTCTCTGTCCACGCTGAAACTGCTAAAGGTCTTCTTTGTTCTCTGCTGGTTGGCAAATCACAAATCCTTTTAGGAGGAGGACAAACATGGCTGTGTACTCTTCTTCGTCTCAGCGGGATAAAGGTCCAGTCTGTCCACTCTGGCTCTCTGAGGACTCGTTATATTAACGGCAGACACACAATCCAGGTGTTGTCATGACTTTGTGTTTCTGCTGTCAGGCTGCATATGCATAAATGATCATATGTGATGTTACACTAGTTAGTTATTTTTCCAGATTTCACTGTGGATGACTTTAGAAAATGATCTGAAAACTAGTCTGGGTGGAGCTATTGATGAGTTAATGTGTTTTTAAATGTATCACTATCAGTGTGAACAGGCCACACACACAAACACAGTCTTATCAGTCTCATCCAGTTTTCGGTTCTGAACATTTAAATGTCCTCAGCATGCTGATAAAGGGACTTTCTGCTGCTTCTTCTTCTCTAAGACTCACATCATTATCATTCTGAAGCGAAGTCAGCTGAACAAGCATGTCCTTCTCCAGAGACGCCCTGCTTCATATTCATGCAGTGTGTTTACATACACTCTGATAATTCCATTATAACCACATTGAATTACCAGTCTGTCATATAAACTCCAAAACCAGGTTATAGCATTATTGGGATTATAATCAGTGTGAGAACAGCCACGACAGCAGAGCTAGATTATACACATTAATCTATCCAAGATACTCTCGGCAGGTACACGGCTTAGTCTGGTGTCAGTCAGTAACAGGCAGGTCAAAGAGTAAAGATACAGTATGTTGGACGACAGAATTAGCAGCAGGAATAAAGAAATTTTGTGACAGCAAAACCACTTCTACATCACAAATAAGGCTGAAGTATAAACTAAGTTAATTTGCATTTAGTGTGCTGAAACGATTAAATGGTTCGTTTGTCAAATGCGAAAATTTTCTGTTTATTATCATTGTAAACTGAACTTTGGTTTTTGGATCCCTGATGCCATGGTTACCAAATTATTTGCTTATATCTGCTTATACCTATCGATAAGATGATAGCTTCCTGAACAACAAATGGATTTATTAGTAGTTGTTGTAGCTTTTGAAATCATGGTAAAATCATATATGTTCTACCAAAGAACCCTGCTGTGGGTCTGTTTGCTACAACAAACAAACCGCGGCACTTCAACCACTAACAACCACTTGGAACCAGACCGCGACCCTTGGCCTGGTTGTTTGGTCTTCGCGAGGGTTCGGTTGACAGCTTTCACACCAGCCCAAACAAACCGCACTAACCGGGCAAGTTATGTGTAAAATCTGTGTAAATGTTTAGTTTTGTGTTTCGTGTTTTCAAGAAGAGAAGATGTGAAGAAGAGGACGGGAAGAAAAGCAGGGATAAGTAATGAAGGAGGATTTTTTTTCCAGCAAATCAGGCAGGAGAAGCAGGAGGAGTCTGTTAATCTGGGGATGTACAGTAAAACACTGTGTGTGTGTGTGTGTGCGTGTGTGTGGGATTAAAACAACTCTTTAATCCGTGGTTGGTGGTTGGTCAATGAGAAAGTGTGTGTGTGTGTGGTAAGGATTTAGTATTGGAGGTATTTAAGTAGAGCTCTGTGTGTGTGTGTGTGTGTGTGTGTGTGTGTGTGTGTGTGTGTGTGTGTGTGGACAGACACTGATAGGAAAAATGCTCAAAATTAAAACTTTTACTCGATTCTTAACTTTGTTGGGAAAAATAGGGGCTTAATCGGTACAGCGTCTGCCCGTCTTCAGACCATTCTTCTACAGTCTGAGTAGGTGAACGTGCAGCTGTAACTACGCAGGAATTCTTGACTCTAAGTTGAGAGTTAATGCACCAACATCCTTTCTAGACATGTGCAAATGTTAATGACATTTTCACCACAACAAACGAATGGTGCAGAACAGAAAGCTGTATGTGGATCGGTCATGGCTGGCCGATATCTGATCGGCTTAATAAGGTCAGTATTGGCGCCAGTACTGATCCAACAGATTGGATTGGTGCACCACTCACTAACATTAAAAAAAAAGGAAAATGTACTGACTAATCAGTATATTTTGTTAAGCATATTAGGGGCATAAAGCTGAACATTGTTCGGATGTTCAAACACTACACGTTTGCAACTGAAACAACACATTCAGCTCTGTGGTTTAGTAGCATGAACACAAAGACAGAAATCTCAAACAAACATGGTGGACGACCTTAAGAATCAATGATTCCTGTCCCTACAGAGGAAGAGATCTGCAGAGACAGATTAAGCCTGTGTGTTGATATAAGCCAGTGGTGTGTGTGTGCAGAGTCTATTCTGAGCTAAACCACTCTGCCTCTGATCAGTGGAAGCTGTATCTGAGGAGGAAGCAGCTGTCAGCTCGTCCATCAAGATACAACAAGAGCAAATATCTTTAGCTGCGTTTACATGGACCCTAATATTCCAGTAATAATCGGAATAAAAATGCCTCATGTAACCACCTCAATCAGAAGAGACTGACCTGATCCGGCCTGATCATTTTCATTCATGTCGAGAGTTGGTGTAAACATTTGATAATCAGTTTAATTGGAAAATATTAGCGCCTAATAACCATGCAAACACTTTAACAGTGATGTGAACAGCCAACATAGGCCACATGTTCGTAACAGCATGGCTTTGTTTTCTAACTTATTCCTTGTAACGTTAAAGTGACTAGTGAATTTTAAAAAGACAAGCTGTGGCTGGTGGGTGAATTTTAGTTTCCCACCTTGTAAAATGAACCTGAAGGTTGAGCTTATTGTGATATGTACCTTTTAGGTGTGTGTTTGTGTGTTCTTCTTCTTCTGTTATATTTCCAGTAGATGATATGCTTCACAGCAGGCAGAACCACTTTGCACAACAGTAATATTTTGATTAATGCTTTGGGGCTTGTACACGCAGATCTTATCCGATCACTTTATTTAGCGTCCATGTAAGCAGTTAAGTTGGAATTCTCTCTAATCAGAATGATTGATGAAATATTGTCCATGTAACTGCAGCTATTGATCCTCGAGGGCGTCTCAGGACACAGCAGGACAGAAACAGCAGATATGTATTTAGTACGACACCGCCCTGCTGTGTGTGTGGACACCAACACAGTGTCAGTCAGATAAGAATTTGCCTTTATTTGCATCTTTAACATTGACTTTGCATAACATTGATTGGAAGCTTTTCCTGGCCAAGATAGTCACTTGGCCATTTTTGGGATATAAGGTCAGTTATTGTACAGGTCATCATTCAGTTTCACTGCTAAGTAAAGGCATCCTGTCTGGTTTTGTCAGCAAAAATGTTGAGTTTCACACTGTCCTTTTAAAAAGTGCGTGGTAAAGGTGTAGAAGAAAGATGAAGGTAGCTGTTGATGCCTATCATAAACTCTTGTAATTTTGGAATGAAAGGACATATTTTTGGAGCAATAAAGAGAGATGGAGATGAAGACACAAGGAAAAAGATACTAGTGAAGAGTTAAAAGTGGCACTGGAACAGATGAGAAGATTGTAGCTGTTTTTCATACCTCCTGTTGTGCTGTGACAGATTGTTCAGTGGTTCAATCTGATAAGCAGCTCACAGCACAGAGAGAGGGATGAATGTAGGAAAATGTAGTGTTGCATTCACATTTTGCATTTACCGTATATTTAACTTGGAGTTTCAGTCCACTTCATTTCTCCTGATGATAACAATGATAACAATGATTTGTTAAAGGGAGAAGTAAAATCTACCATCTCCAGGAAACAAGTTCTGGAGATTCTGAAGGAATTGAGACACAGTTGGCACTACATTTTGGAAGTAAAGTCTCCCACCTGTCTGGCTGATGGGATTTGTGTCAGATTTGGAGCTTTGTGTGGTAACAAAAGACAGATGTGAAGGCAGGTAGAGAGAACAAGACGACAATTGTATCTCCATCCAGCTGTTTCAAATGCACATTTTGCATATTAGAAATAGAAAAACCTGAAATGGAAGCCGCTAAAATTAGCTAAATATCTTGGGTGAGCTAAAACTTGATAAAGAGACACTTTGGATCATAAAAATAATAACAGAGTATTGCTTGTATTAACAGATTATGTTTGTGTTCAGTCAACTTGATCTGTTCTACAGTACAGTTCTGCTATTTGGACTGGAAGAGAGAGAAAGGGATAAATTATGATTTATGTGATGGAAGAAAATATAGCCAGAGCCAGAAAATGCAAAGTGAATAGAAAAAAAAAGGAACAGAAAGTAAAGAAAAAAGAGAGAGAGAGAGAGAGAGAGAGAGCTGAGATCAGGTCAAAGAAAGTACAGAATAAAAACACTGTTTTTAGTCTATTTTAAGAAGTGCTCTGACTAAGTGTGTTTGCATTGGATTATTTTAAGACAAAACAACACCAGCTATTATAAGTGTGACTCGTTCATGACTCAAACTGGATAAAATGACTCTGAGTCCCAGACACATCCATCTCTACAGTTCCCCAAAGCAGGCCTGCAGCTGCCTCTGGGGCCCCACAGAGTCACTGTTTCCTGTGTGGTTTAATGGTGCTGTGGTGTTTGAAGGTCATTTCAGTTTAAATGTCACATCATACTGCAATTCTGAAACATACAGTACAGTACGTGCTCTTTAATATTTGAATTGGGTACAATTAATCCAAGACCTACTCACTCATGGGACTGCTCTGTAAAAATACTGATGATTTGAATCACTGAACTTTATTTGTCAGTTAAATCACCTGCAGCAGAGCAGCCCGATGCCTGCCTTGTTTATTCACGCTCGATTTTGCTCAAAGCTCTGATACTCTCAGCTTAAAATGTCGGCTGTTGTAGTTTAAAGACCCTGTGAAATGAATAATACATTTTCCAAGTTCTAATTCTGTGCCCATGTTCTAATTGTTGATCAGAACTGGGTCAGATTTATCTCTTATTACATGCTAAATATGTGTCAGAAAATATATATTTTTTTCTATTTAAAAATCAAAATCCCTCTCTTTTCTCTTCCCTTAAAACTTAAACAACCATTTGTGATGACTCATGTTGGATTTCAGATGGTAAAACTGTACAAACAAAGATTGTGGTGGGGGTCTAATTTGTTCATTTAACCCTCATCCTCCTCCTGCAAAGCAGGTGATGGGTGGAGGCCAAATGTCCCCTGCAGCTCTGTATCGTGTCATCATATTCAGAAAGCAATGGCCACTTCTGAGCGATCTAATCACATCTAATAGATGGACATGAGCTGAGATGTATTCAGTTTGAATCTTTGTGATTGTGTCATTTGTTCTGATCAGCTAATGATAAACTGAATAATCTCTTTGTCGTTAGATATATCCACCAAACCCGAAGTTTCAACAGTATTTGGTACCTGAATTTCAGATACAATATCACTGTCTGTACACTGTATCACAAAGTCATTAAAGGTGTAGTTGTTATTATTTTAAATAATAAGTAATTGACTTTCCAACAATGCCTGATGGATATGGATGGTGAAGGTAAAAAGAGGTCACATGATCAGTCACCACAAACTCTCCCTGTCTCTGAAGGTAACCTGCTGTTTTTTATTCATTCATTTATTCACATTCTCATGCATTAATTCATTCTGTTATTTGTTACATAGCAACAGAAATATTTTCAGAAAGTCTGAAGCTCTTATCTGCTCAAACATATTAAGTCTGTGGAAAAGGGCATGAGCCGAACTTAATGGGAATGCAATGTAGAAAAGCTTTGCTGTTTTGTTTTGGCTGGATGGCCTTTAGTTTAATGCCACAGAGATAAAAAATATTTACAAAATAATGTCACATATTCAGAAAATCTTCCCGAGTCTAAAAGTAGATTATGTGTGGTTATCGGAGTTTGTTTTTGTCTGATCTTTGTTGAAAATAGGAGGGGAGTGATGGACAGGCTTGTACTGTAAAGGTTACTGGTTCAGTCTCCAAAGTGTCTCACCAGAATGCAACAGTGAAGCTCACCCAAACCCTCGGGATACATGCAGCCTGTATTTGTCTTTTTCTAAACACTGATCATCATCATCGTCGTCGTCCTCATCCTCAGCAGCGAGGGAAACATCAGACTGGATTTTTCCGTTCCCACAGAACGGAAACTTTCCACAACATCCCAGAATGTGGCAGGCTGGTTCTCATGGAAAAGGGGCCACTGGTCAGACTGTTGTGATAATGAGTCTGCAGATCCACAGCTCAGATACTGGGTCAGATTTAGAGAGAGTGGGAGAGCACTGGCTTCAGCTATCGCACCCCTACCCACATATTGTTGATGTTTGTGACTACAGCGTTTTCCTCACAGAAGCCTCCAAGCTGAGAAAATAATTTAAAGATAACTGACAGGGATGTTTACTGTGGCTGTGTCTTTGCTATAATAAGCCTATCCTGTTAAATGTCAGTCACACTCCTGCTGAAGAACTTAATGATCATAATTGTGTCTGGAGGATTATTTGTGGCCCATCCAAACATGTTGTTAGGTTCAAATTGTTATTTGTAGTCATGAGATGAGTTAGCATCTGTCATTACTGCAGCGTTGAATAAGACTGCTCATTATTCAGCCATGTTACCTCGTGACTGGGGGTGGGTATCAAACCTTGATGCTTTTTTGGTACAGCCCAAAATGTGTCTGCTGCATGGAGTATTGAAAAGTTAGATTTGTAGTGTTGTTTATTTATTCTTTCATCAGATAGTTCCTGGTTTATGTCATCATTTTTGCCAATGCAAGGTAGTTTTCTTTTTGGCAAAGATCTCGTATGGCTGCTTGTGTGTATACAACATTCAACATGTGCGAAGGTCGGTTTCTTAAACGACAGGTTTGACAGGTTTGTAGAGAAACACGCTCATGTTTCTCAAAGCATTGTATAAAAAAAAGTTTTGACTTCAGTACCGAAACTTTGGTTATTGTATTGGAAACCGTACCGTACAGTTGCACAAACTGAGAGGAAACTCATTAGGGATGTATCTAAAGCGGTTGAAAGAATACAAATCATTTTTGGTGACTTTTTTGGATGATGAAAATCGAAGCAAAAAAGGCCTCAAGAAGTAGCAAATGAAGACAAAGTTCTCTAGTCTGAGTGGCTAAAAAGAAAAATCTCATTTAACACATCAAACATATGTCCTGAGATAGATTTGGAGGTTTCCTTGTGTTGATTTGTGCTCAAAATGTGAACTGTACATTAAAATTTGTTTCATCCGAGAAACATGCATGTCACATAGAGGGTCAGCTCAAAGGTACTTAAGACTTTCCATTCCCACACAATGGAAACATTCCCCACCATTCCGGAATGCTGCGGAATGACGGTTCCTGTGGAAATGGAACGCTGAGAAGATTCCATCATGTGACCGTGGTTACAGTAGATACCAAAGATAGAACCATTAGAAATAGACTCTGGTTCAGTAGTACTGGAGAAGTGACAGACGAGGCTGTTGTGGTCTGGCTATTCTTACTTTTAATCTTTATTTTTATCCGGAGGAGGCTCACTGATGAACATCAAAATCTACATTTCATTTCTGTGACACGGTTCACATGGTGTTTGTGGTGTTCTGTGTATTTCCGGTCTCCACCAGTACATTTACCTATTTACCAATTCAATCTTACATATTTCCCAGAATGCTGACAGTGACCCACAGGGAATCAGGATTGTTGTTACTCTGCGTGTTTGGGAATCGAGAGCAATGATGGTTTGCTGAGTTTTTAGAAAAAAGAAGCTAGAAAGAAGACCCCCTCACTTAGTGATTCAGAGGGACCAAAAATCAGATGTTGACATGATCATGATGAAGGTGGGGCAGTCTCTGTTCTATACCAGAGGTTTGGTGAAGAGGCATCGCTCATACGGAGTATGACGTTCACCACCAAAGCCTTGGTCAGCTCTTGGTGCAAAATACAACTCAGATTCACGTGTTCACCCAAAGTCCTCACAGTCCAGCACACTTAGACTTAGATGATACCACTGGTGGAATACGGTGTATGAACCTAAACCGGTGTCATTTTACACAGCCAATGAGATGGCATCTGATGCAGTCTTTAAAAAACAACCTCAACATTTGACCATCGTGTCCAGATATGTCCAAGCAGACGCCTCTTCCCGTAACTGCCTGGGAAGTGCAGCAGCAGCCTGGTGCAGGCACCACTGTAATGTGACACAGTCGATTCAGCGGGAAATGTGTGAATTTTGTTTTTTGGTGGAATGTTAAAGGACCAGAAGAGGGCAGAACATCCTGTTAAAGCCAGAAAATAAACGTGACTGACTGAGGAACGGCATGTAACTACCCAGATGTTACCACTACAACACACACACACAAACGTCTGCTTCACTACCTTATTAAGACTACTGAGGAATGACAGTTGCACAAGATAATGTGTGAGTGTGTATCACTCAGATAGTGAGCAGCAGTGATCATTTAAACTCCATGTGACGTGGAATCACCAGGTCAGCCATAAAAAACATTGACAGATGCTCTGTGTGTGGGTGTGTGTGTGTGTGTGTGGGTGTGTGTGTGTGTGGGTGGGTGTGTGTGTGTGTGTGTGGGTGGGTGTGTGGGTGGGTGTGTGTGTGGGTGTGTGTGTGGGTGTGCGTGCATGTTTTTGCATGTCTGTGAGCATGTGTGTTCAATAATGTATGTGTGTGTGTTCGCAGTTGTGTAACTGTTCTGTTTCTCAGCCGAAGGTCTTAGTGCGCTGGTTCCCTCTGGTGTGTGTGTGTGTGTGTGTGTGTGTGTGTGTGTGTGTGTGTGTGTGTGTGTGTGTTAGGATTTAGGGTGTTTTTCTTTATCCTTGTGTATTTTTTTTATTCTTATGACTCTGAACTGAACATCAGACAATAACAAGAATAACAATAAGAGCACTTTATATTTAATATCTCACAGAACTGTTTAGTAAAATCTTTATTACCTCGTTTTTGAGTCCGTATATTCAAAGAAAATGTGAGTAAATGTGATGCTGGCTGTGTGTAAAACACTGTATGGACCTGGTACGGATATGAATGTCTGACTGTAGCGCTGCATGCTTCTACTCAATGAGGAAAGGGGGTGTGGAGCTTCTTCCATGGTGTTGACAAAGTGACACCATCGTTGTTTAGATTTTTTTTTTTTTTTTTTAAAGAGAAAACATACAAAATATGAAAAGAAAATATTTTTGATTAGTGGTAAATCTATTTTGTTGTGTCACAGAAAAGGTTTGTGTCTGTGTGTGGTGTTAATGTAAGTTTGCATATATGTGCTGAAGGGCTGCGTGGAGAATGTGCTTTATGTGCCTTGAGATTATGCATGTGGCCTATATAAATGCAAGAGTGTGGACTTATAACTGTAAATGCACACTGTGCATTTAGTTTGTGCAGGTGCCATGTGTGCATGTGACTCTATGCTGATGTCAGTATTACCGACAACTGACTCAGTAATGTTATGTAACTGCTGTGATGTCAGTGAGCTGAGCTCCTTGGCTTCTTTTAATGTCGAGGTCTGTTGTTTTAATCCACAAGGTCAAAACAGCGACGCAACCTGGCTCATAACATGACCTTCAGCAGACACACACACACACACACACACACACACACACACACACACACTGAGCTTTGGTGTCACAAATCACCAGATTGTTTTGTACAGCTTGGAAATAAAGAAATGCAAAACATCATTTCTTTTTGATCAAATGAATGAATAAATGTTTTAGAATTCCCTAAAAACACTGCTCTGTAATTATTTTAAACAGTATTTCGTATAATTTGAAATGTTTCTCTGCTGTCGTATTGTTTGTGTTTTACACGGTACTATGTTCTTTTTGATTTCAGGCTTGACTGTGTGTGATTGTTTTACTCAAATGTTGAATGTGTCCTCTGGCATCCTCAGTCATGATTTACTGAAGTGAGAGCGATACCCTTCATTAATCTATGTGTGTGTCTCTCTCTCCCTTTGTAGGACTCGTAACCTCTCAGGTGGATCTCCCAGACCTCGCCACGCCAAGAAGATCCACTTCATCAAAAACATGAAACAGTACGACACAAGAGGCAGCAGGTGGGACACACACACACACACACACACACACACACATTCTTCTGTAGTAACTGTTGTCTATAACATCACAGGTTTACAGACAACAAAACGTCTGGTTAATATCAAAGAGTAAAACCAGTAATATAAACTTTATCAAAAGGTTTTCCACTGCTCCAGCCAAATCTTTGTCCAGGTGTAGACAGTGTTGAGCAGCATGTTGATCCCTGCTGTTGACAGCGTGTAGAGTTACAGAACAGCACCTAAGCACAGCAAGGTCAGGTCAGTGGGCTTAGGCTTTGGTAAAATGTCTGAAGTTAAGAAACAGACCAAAAAACAAAAGAGACACACCTGAGACCTGTGTTGTCAGAGGCAATAGCTCCTCTCAGGTCTCCCAAAGACCATTTGTGAAGTAGTGTAAGAATACAGGATGCTGGTATCATTGCTATTAGCCATCAGGTCCTTTTTATAACCGCAGTAAGAGCTACGTGCTCTGTCAATCCACCATTGTACAACCACAGTGGACTGACCCTAACTCTCCCTCACTCTTGTAAAATAAGACCACAAACTGTGTCCTAACCTGAAATATTTAATCTTCTATTCATAGTCATGTAAGTTAATGCTTGTTTGTATGATTTTGTTAGAAGTCCCAGGGGTCATAACTCTGATTTTTCCATCATAGCTCAATCTCTTTAACTGCTAACCTTTACAAACTCAGCTGACGTGCAGAAGTGTGCAGCCTTTACTCTACAGCAGGAGGGGAACTGAGCTGCTTTGTCTTGCGGAGCCTGGACAGTGTCATTCTGTTCAATTCTCCCTCTATTGTGTTCTATTCTTGTCCTTCCTTGCAGGGTGTATAAATCAGACCTCTGGGTCAAAAGAACACAGGACAACTCATCAGATAATAATAGACGGAGGGCTGATTGTTTTAGAATAGATACAGCTAAGAGCAGCAGAGCTGTTGCTT